>PVKY010010683.1:0-12476 GCA_004027775.1 Bradypus variegatus
TGGTAGCTATGCCTCCAACCAACCCCGAGCACAGACCTGGAACCACAGCATTACAGAATTGCTCTGTAGCATGGCCTTGCCATTCTCCTTTGTTTCATCCCAGCCTTTCAGGAGATTTATGACCCAGGTCGACCCCTGCTACCGTCTTCCCTCACCAGCCTTTTTCTCAGATAAAGCCTTACCTCTGCTTCATGAGGCAGTGGGTGAGCAGGTGCTTCAGGAGATGCAGTGGGCTGAAGGGAACCGAGTTCACTTCACCACATCCATATCAGCCCAGGACTCCGCAGTAGACTACATAGTGATCACTGCCCACTGGGGACTGATAAAGCCAGGCGGCAGGCGGGTGGCAACAGGGAGCCTGAGGAAACAAGCTGTGCTCTGGGTCCAAGCCCTACCCCTGGAGAGAACTCTAGAGGACAGGCAGCTGGAGCTGGTGGAACAAATCAATCTGTGGCTCAGCCGTAGCTCCCTGAGGCCAGGCTTCCTGGTATCGGGTGGCTGGCCCAACTTGGAGCAGACACTGAAGAGAGAGGGCTATACCCACATCCCTTGTTTTGCCCACTACCTCGACAACCTGGTGAGGAACTTTCTGTGTCATCATCACAGTGCCCAGATGATCTTGAACACAGCCAGGGCCATCTGCAGCCACTTCCAAGGCTCCACAGAGGCCCGGAGGCTCCTCACCCAGCTACAGCACCAGTGTGGCCTCCCAGCCCAGCAGCTCTTTCAGGAGATCTCAGACCACTGGATCTCAGCCTACCACCTGATGGAGTGGCTGGTAGAGCAGCAGCAGCCACTGCAAGAGTATGAGAAAAAACACCAGCTAGGGAAGGCTGGGACAGCCTTGTCTGCCATGTTTTGGAGCCTGACAGATAGTCTTGTCAAGCTCCTCCAGCCCTTCCAGATGGTGGCCCTGGAGACAAGCTCAGCCCAGGCTTCTCTAAGCCAGGTGCTGCCCCAGCTACGCTACCTGCATATCTTCCTGGAGCAGGTTCATGGGCACTTTGTGAAGCAGAGCGCCGGGGAGATGGGTACAGCTGTCCGGCTGGCTGAGGGCTTGGCCCTGCACCTCTCTACAGACTCTCACATCAATGAGTTCTTCCACCGGGAGGAGTTTGTGTTGGCTACCTTACTGGACCCCCGTTTCAAGGGGAAGATTGAGGCTATCCTACCCTTGGGAGCTGATATTGATCACTGGAAGCAAGTACTAGTGTACAAGGTGAAGGAGATTATGGTATCTGAATACTCTTTGCCTGCCTCATCCTCCTTGCAGTCCCAGAACATACAGAAGCCTAAGGATATCCACATGGATGCAGCCCTAAGTGGTGGAATAGTCAAGAGCCCCAGGACCAAGGGGAAGAGCCGGAAGGAACCATTGCAGAAGAGAAGCTGTGGATCTTTTCCTGCCTCATCCTCCTTGCAGTCCCAGAACATACAGAAGCCCAAGGATATCCACATGGATGCAGCCCTAAGTGGTGGAATAGTCAAGAGCCCCAGGACCAAGGGGAAGAGCCGGAAGGAACCATTGCAGAAGAGAAGCTGTGGATCTTTCCCACTCATCCAGAAGGAGATGAGCTTGTTGGAACAGCTGGAGAGTGTGGGGCTGCTGGCATCCAAGAAGAGCGGAGCTGCGCTCTCCACAGAGAACCACCTGGCTAGCATCATAGTCCAGAAGTACCTGCGTGAGAATGAGACAGTTGGAGTCCAGGAGGACCCCCTGGCTTACTGGGAGAAGAAATGTGAAGTCTGGCCAGCCCTAGCAAGACTGGCCATCCTCTATCTTTCCTGCCCACCCACAGGAGCCTTCTCCAAAAGTGTCTTTGCCTCCCTGAATAGCCCCACCGTCAGAGGGCAAAACTCCCCTCTCAAAGCAGAGACCGTTGAGCATCTCCTCTTCCTAAAAACCAACCTGGAGAATTTCCCCAACTACACTCCACCTCCCCTTGTCTTCTCCAGTAGTGACCTGGCTGAGGAGGAGAAGCAGACCATTTAGGCTGCCAAGTCTGTTTGGATGGGCAGACTGCACAGCAGGAGTGGGTAGTGGTGATCGTGTCACATGGATTCCTAGAATCTCAGGAGCTTTGAAGAATACCTAAAAGTCCAGTGCCCTCAAAATCTACTGTTAAAAACTCTGCAGTAGATAAAAGTAGAGAGCAGTATTGCATGCTGGAACATCAGATAGGCACAGCCAGAATCTTAGTCCTGTTTTGTAAAAACAAGAACAGTTTCTTGGTTTTTGACAAATTGCCATATTTTTTTCAGGGAGATATCATTTTTCTGTCCACCCATTGCTTAACTTATTGCTAGCACTGTGTGCATAGAAAGGTTTACTCTTTTCCTAAGTAACTGAATTGTACTATGCAGTTTTATAAACTGTAACTCTCTATTGAAACATTAGTGGGATTCTGGGTCCAGTATAAGGGCCCTGCATCCAGCTTGCCCAGCTCTGTGAAAAGGATTCATGCCTTTGAGAGGCATGCTTTCTTAAAAAGTGGCCAGGGGCAGGGGGCATGGGTGAAGCTCTTTCCGAAATTGCTTTCACTGTAGAAAGAAAGAACCCCAGGGCAGATGAGCCAGTTTAAAAGAAAGTGCAAATACACACACGTCAGTCTTCTTAGGGTTTGCACTTGCACACAGATCCCAAGGTGACCCGAGAACCCTTGATTAATGGGACTCACCAGCAAGTGAGGAGGTAGGAACTGAGGAGAGCTGAGATATCCCTTCTTCAAAATGTTGTTCTTAACCAGTAATTTTTTTCCAGATTACAGGAAACCTTGGGTTTTCTTTCCACAGTGAAAGCAATTGCAGTAAGAGCATCGATAGTTTATGCACGCTCCAGGGTGCTGAGTATATACCCCATACTGAAAGCTCCCGTGCCTCCTCTTGTCCCTAGTCACCTTTTATCCCCCATGTCCTATTGTGTTGTCCTGGTGACTTTTTAAAAAGCAAATCCCTTATTTGGAAGAGAGAAAAGATAGGTATAGAACCCACTAGTAATGTAGATTACTCAGAGTTCCTTTAGGGCAGAGTGCAGGACCTGAGGGCATGGGGTCCCAGGGAGATTGAATGGGGAGAAAAAGAGCAGGAAAGCTGGGAGTATGTGGGGCAGGTGAGAGGCTGACCTCTCACCACCACAAGACAGGACCAGCTTGCCTGTGGGGCCTGGTCACTGGGAAAGGTGGCTGACGAGATAGAAGGCAGTCAAAGGCAGGGCCAAGCACTCGAGGCCTGATTTGCAGTTTGGCCCTGGCCATGGCATGAGGAAGCAAACCTTCCCTTCACTGGACCAACAACACCTGCTGAGTCAGACACCCTGGAGGCCGTACCCTTGTGTCCCTAGTCAGGCATGTGTTTTACTGTAACTTACTCATTATATGACTTTTGGATTTACTGAAAATGTAAAGAAGCAGGAAAAATTAACATTAACTGTGGTTCTTTCACTGAGAGGCAGCCTCTGTGAACACTTTGACATTTCTTTTTCTTTTATATTGAGATCATACCATGCGTACTATTGAAATGCTGTATTTTCACTTTAACAGTATAACAGTTGCATCTTACATTATTAAACAGACTTTTGTAAACATATTTCATGGTTGGAATAGCGTGATTTGATTTCAAGCCTGGCCTCCAAATTGATCAGATCACCTCTCCTCAGCCTACCCGTACATGTTAGGAAGGGTGTGTGTGAATGGGGGGTAAGGAATGTGTTCACTGGCTCTCCTGGACCCAGCCCTGGACCTCTCCCAGCCTCCCTTCCCTTAAGTTGTAAGTGGTTCTCAGACTTGAATGAGAATCACCTGAGGACATCTTAAAAATGCAGCGTTCTGTACCTTTCTTCCAGAAATTCTGATTCAGTGGGCCTGGGATAGGGATCTTGGCATTTGGTGTGCCCTGAAGTTGCTGTAGAGCAAGCACGTTGGTCTCCTGCCATCCCTTTAGCTTTCTCAGGCAGCATTGCTTTCATGTAAGGCCTCACTGCACTGACTCCAGCGCTCCCTGGGAGAGGATGGGGGGCGCATGAGGAAGGTGGGAGGAGAAAGGAAGAGGGTGACAGATGCTGATTGTCTCTTCAGGTTCTTGGAAATATTGCTAGGGGAGTTGGGCTCTGGAGCTTCAGTTTTTATCTGGGGGCAGTTTTGTCTCCCAGGGGGCATTTGGCAATGTCTGGAGACAGTTTGGTTGTCACGACTTGGGTAGGGGTAGGGGTTTGCTACTATCATCCCATGGGTAGAGATCAGGGATGCTGCTAAATACCCTACAGTACACAGGAGAGACCTCCGCAACAAAGAACTATCTGGCCCAAAATGTCAGTAGTTCCAAGGATGAGAAACCCTGCTCCCAAGTGTTTGGGGAGGGTAGGCAAGGAGTGGAAGAAGAAGGGTTCCCCGTGTTTGGGGACTGCTAACCTATGGCTTCTCTGGACTGAACTGTTTCCCCCCACAGACATAGTTCTTCTCTGCCCCTGGCTGACCTTGGACTTCATTATTTGGCCCCGTATCCTAGTTAGATACACTGAGACTTGCAAGGGCATTTGCTTGTCTTCCCTTGCTCGGGGTCAGCCTCTCAGAATGAGACTCCATTGTCAACTGTGTCTTAAGTCATAGTTTCATCTGTATAATTACTATCCTTTTTATAGACTCACTTGTTGGGGGAAGAGAACTCTGTTGATCTCATTTCCATAATTAGTGCAAAGAGTATTCCCATTTTATAATAAGAAAAGAATGTTGAAGCAGTCAGACGTCTATGAAGCTATTCTTTGCTTATGAAGAGCGTGCTATCTGCTGTTACCCTGTACCATTAATGTGGTTTACACAGGAGGTTGGTACTGGGCCTTCCTCAGTCCTACCCAGACCAACCTTGTCCAGATTTGAGATCAGCCCTGTGACTGGGAGCAGAGCAGAGTTCGCTGACCCATGTGAGAATCAGTTTTGCCTCAACCCTGCAACGCTATTCTTCAGCTCTCCACCAAGAAGCCTGGCAGTTAGACGTGACTCTGCCTGTTAGACTGTGAGCCAGGGTGCAGGGACCCAGGGATATGCAGAGCCGTGTGCTGGGCCCTCTGCCCAGGTGAGACTCACGCATGGATGATGGCCTGATTTCTAGTCCCAATTTGAACTTCTGCTTCCCTCTCCTGTAAAATCAAAGGGTATCGTCCAGCTTTAATTTCATGAGCACATACTACTGAATCCTGTGTCTCTAGCCACCCACTTCCCTGGTTCTCTGCCTCCCTTCTGCCAGTGCTTCGTATCGTTCCCTCCTGAGCCCTCTGCAGTCAGCTCTGGCCTCAGCATTGCCCACAACTGCTGATCCCATGGGCCTGATTCAGGCCTCATTGTTTGTGGGTTTAGTGGGGTGATTTAACACAGCGTCCACTGCTTGCTCCTTGAAAGCTTCTATGTTTTCTCCTTCCTTTGAAGGCTGATCAATATCTTTCCAAACTCTTATTCAGCCTCATAAGTATTAGTGTTCTGGCAGAGTTTTGCCCTTGACTTCTACCTCTTTCCACTGTACACCAGGAGTTCCTAACTACTTTCATTCCAGAAAGTATGGGACCTACAGAGACTGAGAGAGATCTGTATCCCAAAACAGGCTGACCCTGTGCACCACACCTTCTCCCGGGCAGCACTGTTCTCCCCCTTGTGTCCAGATGCCACTCTATGTTGATAAAACCTGGATCTCTGCAGTCTAAGGTGCCTCTGAAACACAGATGTCACACAGTCACCTCAAACTCAGTGCTCCATATCGGATGTCATCCTGCCCTCAACCTGCCCCGTCTGCATTCCGTATATTGTGAATGGAACCACCTGCATCCATTCACTTAAGCAAAACTCTGGAAATTTTCCTGGATTCTCCTCTGCGTCTCCTCGTTGCCCTTCTTAGGGCCCTTAACTTTTGCTTATGCTTTTGTAACGGGTTTCTAGTGCCTGTTGCCCCAGGCTGCACCCTCCAGCCTATTGGCCAGAGCGATTTTGATCAAAAGCAGAGCTCCTACTTAAAAACCCCAAAGGATCCCTGTTCGCATGAAGGGAATCCAGACTTCTTAGTAGATGCTTCACATCTCTTGTGGAAGGAAATGAGATGTAAATTAAAAAAAAAATGAGTAGACTAGTTTATAGCCTAGAAGGGGAGCTAGGTAGAGAAACAGGGATCATGAAGTCAAGAACCCTCCCCCTCTTCTCAGAGGTGGGGTGGAGGGAGGCTATCCTTAAAGATGGGAAGGGATAGAGATCTAGTAACAGCCTTCCCAGCTCCCTGGTGTAGAGCTCTTTAAGTAGTCCTTGCTGGTGGGTGTGTGGGAGGAGCTAATGGAATGGGCTCTGGGCCTGGTTACCATGGAGAGGGGGAAATAACAAGTTGTGTTGATTATGTAAACTCAGACTTGGGAATCCCTGATACTTTGAATCCACAGATTTTCTGAGTAGCTGGAATAAAAGATCCTTCCTAGGCATCACCCAGCCTGGCCTGAGCAGTTAACTCCTGAGCCCTGTCTTGTCCTGTCCTGCCCTGAACCCAGCCAACGTCTGCAGGGTTGGAAAACTCCACTTTGAGCACAGCTCCATCCTTATGTTTCTCTCTGAACCTTGACCCCTTCTATAAGCGGGTGTCGTCATTGCCCTTCTGCAGGCCTCCCTCTTCCCCGTGGTTCATTGTCCTGCACCAGCACCTGTCCCTTGGTGATTTGAAATGGCCCTTCCACACCTTTCCGAAGCCAGCTTAGAGGCTGCCCAGTCCTTCCTCCAAGATGGCTTCCTGGACTATCTGGCTTCCCCCTAGCCTTTATTTTTTTGAAATTCGGTCATATTTGCAGCTGGAACTGTTCTTTCTGGCACTAATGATTAAGAGGTAATAACGAGAGCAAAAGATCTACTTTGGTGGGGGTAGCATGAGGTGGAGGGCTGTGGGAAGGGCAGTGCTCACCCTGTTCACTGTCCCTTCCCTCCCTTGGCCTCAGTTTCCTCACCTAGGACCAAAGATTGGTCCCTTAAGCCCTTCCATCTTCAACTAGAGGTCACAAATTGGCCCACATATTCTGGAAACCATTTTGAATTCATTGCTAATACTAAAAAACGACAGATAAGATAATATTTTCGAGTGATAAAGCAAGGTACACTGTGCTCCCATGTATGTTTGCATATGCATCAAATATCCCAGGTAGGAAACAAAAGAAATTGGTGATAGTGGTGACCTGTTATCAAATCAAAAAATAAATCTAAAAATTTTAAAGCACTTTAAAATGAATAAGAATAATGGATCATAAGTGGTTATTGAAAAAGTAAATTAAAATAAGATTTTGCCCTAAAATCCAGCTTTGAAATATGGAACTGGTGACACTGGGCCTGAATTCTGTCCAGTGTGACCATGTTCAGCTGAGATCTTGCCTGGCCATCTAGATTTGTGGCTTTGGTGGTAAAGGCTGGGTCATCTTCTCTGTGTCCTCGCCTCCTCCGGGAAAGGCTTGCGTGATTGTTCCATTGTCTCTCCTTAGGGACCTGCTGGCCCTTGAGCCAGGGGTGTCTGAAACAGGCCTCCCATTACTGACCTGGGTGACACCCAGATCCCTGTGAGGGACCCTGCCAAGGCCCAGGCCATCTGAACTGAGTCCCATCTCATGGATCCTCAGGGCAAGAAGCCAGGAGAGGGTGAAGGGGTGCGCATCACACCCCAGCTGCTGAAGGCGCGCACAGGCGAGTTTGCCCTGGAGTCCATCCTGCTGCTGAGGCTGCGCAGCTTGGGGCTGACGGACCTGGGCTGTCTGGGCGAGTGCCTGGGCCTGGAGTGGCTGGACCTATCGAGCAACGCGCTCACCCACCTGGGCCCGCTGGCCTCCCTGCGCCAGCTGGCTGTGCTCAATGTCTCCAACAATCGCCTGACGGCGCTGGATCCGCTGGCCGCCTGTGAGAACCTGCAGAGCCTCAATGCCGCGGGCAACCTGCTGGCCTCACCCAGCCAGCTGCAGTGTCTGGCAGGGCTGCGGGACCTCGAGTATCTGCGCCTCCGGGACCCTTTGGCCCGGCTCAGCAACCCACTTTGCGCCAGCCCCTCCTACTGGGCTGGGGTCCGAGAGCTGCTGCCCAGCCTGAAAGTCATCGATGGCGAGCGGGTTACCGGGCACGGCAGTGAGCTCTACCAGCTCTGCCGAGACCTGGACAGTTCCCTGCGCCCCAGCTCCAGCCCAGGTCCCCGAGTCACAGAGGCCCAGCCCTGGGTGGAGCCAGGATACTGGGAGTACTGGCCTACCCGGAGCAGCTCCATCCTGGAGGAGGCCTGCCGGCAGTTCCAGGACACACTGCAGGAGTGCCGGGACCTGGACCTCCAGGCCGCCGACAGCCTGGCCCAGGCCGAGCAGGCCCTGAGCCCTGCAGGCACCAGCGCTTCTTTCGTCTTTTGAGTCTTGTCCCTGTGGCCTGGAACAGCCTGGCATGTGGCCATGGGAACCTCACATTGTGGTCTAGCTGCACACCTCTCCTCCCTGCCTCTGTACCTGTCTTTATGGTTTCATAACACGTGTCGCTGGCCCTGCGAGCTGGGCTGTCATTTATCTCTGTTCCTAAGATGAGCCCCCCTCCACATTCCAACTTCAAGGAGAATCCACCCTCCTGCCTCCACATACTTGCAAGGAAGCACCTCCAGGGTGGCCTCTCACAAGTCTGGGGTCTCTCCACAGCCTCCTGGCTCAGAGTGTGGGGCTTTCCTGCCACAGTCAGTGTGCAGCTGGGGAAGAGTCCCTGTGCCTTTTTTGTGCCCCAGGCTGAGCCTGTGTCCACAGCCATTCCTGGCTGCCCAAGCCTGAGACTCTCAGTGGAAGAAAGTTCTTCCTAAGGCGAAAGGTAAGAAAAGTAAGGAGGGGCATGTCTCCTGCCTCCTCTGTTCCTACGAGGGGGTGTGGGCAGAGTGTAGGGGCCAGAGGAAGAACGTCCCTTGAAGCTGGAGTTCACCCACCTTCCACATTTGCCTATCCAAATGACCACCTGCTCTGACCACCCTAGTCCTGTTTCCCTGGAGCCTTCTCTGCCCATTCTCACCTGCACTAATCTCTATTAAATATTTATTTCTGTTTTAATTTGTATCACTGCCTATCATTTTGGGGGGGTAATTATGGTTTGTTTTTTTTTTAGAGCAGGAGTGCATAAATTGTTGCTTGATTGCTCCTTACTCATCCTGGCCTCTGGGGCCAAGGCCCACTTCCCACTGCTTTCTGGGTACCTGACAGGAAGTGTATTGCACCCCCTTGGGACTTTGCTTTCTCCGAGCAAGAAAAGGAACATCTGGGCCTTGCTTCATTCACATGACTTCCTGCCAATTGAGCTGAGGGGAAAAGGAGAGAATGCAAGGCAAGGAGAACACAGCTCTGAGAGCAGTTTTATTAGCTTGAGATGTAATAATAGGATTTGTCATTTCTGGGTTCAGGGAAGGGAGTCTTTCACTTTTACTTCCCGCAGTCGCCCAGGAACCGGGACTGAATTCTAGAAGAAAGAAAAAGAAACAGGTTCGTGTATGAGGCAGGCTGTTTTGGGCTTAGTCCCAGCTTCCCAGCCTCTTAATTTCATCCTCTCCCTACCTCCCATAGCCCAGCACCACCACCCCTCCTCCACCCCAAACCCCATTCCAGGTTGCTGTTCCTACCCCGAATTTTGTCCTCCCTCCCTCCTGGCCTCCTAGTCCAGGGCTCAGCTTGGGGGCAGGGCCTTGAAGAAGGCGAATTGTCCAGGGAAGTAGTAGCCGTGGGGATCCTCGCCGGCCCGCTCCACCCGGCCACACTGGGCCTCCTGGTGCTCCTCAGGTGCCTGCTGGTGGGAGCAAACCTGCAGCCTCTGCAGCACCCTCCCTCCACGTTCCCCAGGGAAGATCTGGGCCAGGCCCAGCGCCTCCTCTCTTCACCCTGCAGACCCAGCTTCTAGCACTCTTCCCAACTCCCCCAACCCCTCCACCTTCCTGCTCTTACCTGAGGAGCCTGTGTCTGTATGGGGCAGTGGACCATCCGGCCCAGAACTTTATCCTCAGGGTCCAGTTTGATGCAGGCCAGGCATTTCCGCTTCCTCTAGGGGGAGAAGCAAGGGGCCAGGGGAGGAAAGGGGTGAGGGGAGCAGGTGGCACCACAGGGATGGAAGCTGGGGGTTGGCTGCATGCCACAGAGGCGCTGGCCTCCCCCTGGCAGCCTGGAATGAAGGGGTGAAGGGTCAGGCAGCCAGCAGATTTCAGGTGCAACCCACCTGATATTTCGGAAGTCAAATAATACTTCCGTTTTCAAACTATGGAACTTAAGTGGATGTGTGTGTGTGTGAGTGTGTAAGGGCAAGGCTTCTCCAGATGGATTCTCCCCACCTGACTTCACCAGAAAAATTCTGCTTTCACCTATCATATCTAATTACATTTCCCTTTAAGATTTGATTTGAACAAAAAAGTTCTGAGACTCAAAAGTTTTTAAAAATCACTGGTATGGCCCATTCCCCTCCTCTTGATTGAAGTTTTAGAAGAACCCACCAAGCCACAGGGCTGGTGGTTCGCCAAGCCTGAACCTGAAGCCAGGCCTGTGCACTCCCAGCCCAGGGAGCTCTCCCCAGAGCAGTGCTTTTGCCCCAGAGGTGACTGATTAGAGTTGAGCCCTGTTAATGAATCATTCAGCCCAGGCTGGGACCATCTCCACTTGAAAACTCAGAAAGCAGGGAATTCATCAGGTGTGGAGTGGGGTCCATGCAAACCCTGAACCATGAGCTTCCTCCAACAGTGACTTGAAGCCTGAGGGAGGAACTTAGGTGGAAGTGGACCCCAGCTCCAACAAACATGTCCTTGGGACAACCCAACCCTCCCTCCTGCTTACCCAAGCCCCCAGCCCACCACAATCATGGCCTTAGACTGAGCTGGTTCAGCCTGCAGGGAGGCTCCTCCACAGCAAGGATTTTCAGCACATCTCTCACCAAACCTGCTACATACACGCATGCACCCCTTCACTCACCCCATTGGGCTTGACTTTGCACTCGGGTTTCTTCCAATCTTTCTTCCTGCAGCCTGTCTGCTGGAGCTTAAATTCCAGCCTCACAAACGTCCCAGCTGGGAATGGCTGCAAACAGAGAGACACAGAAATGCAGGCATCTAGCTCAAAAGCAAGACCTGGATGGGACCCCCTCCCTGCTCCCCACAGCAAGTGGGTAGTGGCCTCTTCTCCAGAGAGCTGGGTGCTTTGAGTCCACAGCACATTTGCACCTCTTCCTAAAAATGTTCTGGTTTCGTGGGGTGAGGCCCAAAACCACATCTCCCCCAAGCCCCCGGGGCCCGTTCTGCTAACCGTGTCCTTGGCACTGTCCACACTGGTCTCCTTGAAGGCCCATTGCACAGGTGGGTGCTTGTGGAATTCCTCCAGGGCCACCTGCAGACCCCGGCGCTGGGCCGCAGAGAGCTCAGCCCTGCCCAAGCCCACTGTGCCCAGCCACAGGGCGAGCGGGAGCAGCAGCGGCCTCATGCTTCACCTCTCAGTCAGCCTGCCCTGTAAAGGGTGCAGGGCCATTGTCAGCTCTTCCATGCCAACTAGGGGAGCCTCCTCCCCTGGCCCTGCCCCTCAGGTGGGCCACACCTGGCAGAACTCTGGGCAGAGGTGGAGGAACGGGGAAATGGCCCTTTCCTGAAATTCTCCTTGGTCCTTCCACTCCTTCCTGCCCTGATCGCCCACCCTTTCTCTGGGTCCAGTCCCAGCCCCAGTCAGGCCCTGTCCTAGGTAGGTGCTGAATTGGCTTTTGTCCATAGACATTTTAGCCAATTCCCAAGCCATTTCCTACAGCCTGGGAAGCAGCCATGCCTCTCACTCCAGCCCTGCTCCCCTTTCCGGACCCCTACTCTCTCCCCTCTAGGTAACAACCCCTCTCCTCCTGCACTGCTTCTCCCTACCCCGAGGGTCTCCTGGCCCCCACAAATCCTAGTCCCCTGGCCCCCATCCTTGACTTTGAGCAGGGGAGGAGGACAGACCCAGGCACAGGGAAAGAGACTGGCAGGAGATGGAATATTTGGGGAAGGACGCAAACATTTGGGAGGAGCCTGGTAGATGGGTGAGAAATTCAAAGATGCTTAACCCTCCCAGCGCTGGGGCAGTCAGCCCCATGGCCCCAGAAATGGGGGTCTTGCCTTGGCCTAGTCCATAGCTTTCTTGCTACCTGCCGATGCCTCCCTCCCTTGCCTTTTTTTTGGGGGGGGGCCTCCCCATGACCCCTCTCCCAGCCTTTCCCTGATCTCTTCCCCCAGTCCCTGAGTTGGGGCTGCCTGAGGAGTTGACCCTCCCAGAGAAACAGAGAACCTCCCAGAGAACCTTACCAGTGACTGCAAGACCAGAAAGCCACACACATGGGGCTGAGCCCCACTCAGTGAGAAGGGACCAGAGCTGTTATGAAAAAGCAAGCGGTTCACGGGCAAATTTTAAAGTTTGCCCTTGGAGCTGCTCCCTGTTGCCTGCTCACTCTCCTCCCATCCACCTTGCCTCCCCATTCCTT
>PVKY010010684.1:0-12475 GCA_004027775.1 Bradypus variegatus
GTTATGTGTGACTGGTGCCGCAAGGAAAGATCCCTGCCAGGCTGGGTCTCCTGGCGCGGCTCCATGCCGTGCGCTCGTCCCCGGGCAGGAGCAGCCCCGCCCGCCAGGGAGATGGCTGTGAGCAGTGCGGCCCCTTTCTTTCACCTGTCCCTGGCTCCCCTTTGTTCCCCTGGGCCCGAGACAGTCAGCAGTGGGTATGGGAAGGGGAATCCTCCACGCCAGACACCGAGGTGCTAGTCCACACCACTCCCGTCCTATTTGCCGCTGCTCCCGGGCTCCAAGCTCCAACCTGCTGTTTCCCCGCACTGCAGCATGGCCGAGGGACTTAGCCGAATCACTCACTCGTCCCAGAATGTAGACTTCTGGTTTCAGCAAATGCACGTTCCCTGTGGCTCCAGCAGACTTTGTCCGGCTGGTGCTACCCTGGAGCCGACGTTCTGGGTCACTTTCTGGTTTCCGCTCAGTGTCTTTCACGGAGGCGTCTCCCTGCTCTGTCTCACCTAGCCGCCATCATCCACTTATAATTTTGATAGCAGATTTTTATAATTGTACTATTTTTTAAAAGTTTTATTGAGGTATAGTCACATACCATAAAGTCCATCCAAGATGTAAAATCGATGACTTTTAGCAAAACCACGGAGTTGTGCATTCATCACCACAATTTTAGAATATTTCATTACTCCAAAAAAGAAAAACCCATACCTCTCAATCCCTCTATCATTTCCAAGACTTGCATAACCACTAATCTAATTCTGTCTCTATAAAAATAAATATATTTACATTTTATATAAATCAAATCATTAAACATACAATACTTTGTGGCTTGTTTTGTTCACTTAGAATAACTTCTTGTTGTTGTTTAATACTTGCTATTTATTTGAAAAATTTTTTTAACTAGAGAAGATGTAGGCCATAGATGTGAGAGTCTGTTTCTGAACTCTCAGTTCAATTCTGTTGGTCAGTATATTTACCTTGATGCCAATACTATGATGTTTTGACTGCTGTAGCTTTGGAATATGCTTTAATGACAGGAAGTGTGATTTCTCCAACTTTCTTCTTTTTGAAGATGTTTTTGGCTATTCTGGGTCCCTTATCCTTCCAAATAAATTTGATAATTGACTTTTCCTTTCCTGCAATGTTGGCTGTCATAATTTTGATTGGGATTGCATTGAGTCTGTGTCAGTTTGGGAAGGATTGACATCCTGTCAATATTTACTTTTCCAATCCATGAACATGGAATGTCCTTCCATTTGTTTAGGTCTTCCTTGATTTCTTTTAGCATGTCTGTAGTTTTCTGTGTACAAGTTTGTTACATCTTTGATTAAATGAATTCCTAGATATTTAATTCTTTTAGTTGCTTTTGTAAATAGATTTTTTTATTTCCTCCTCAGCTTTCTCATTACTATTGTATAGAAGCACTACTGATTTTTGTGAGTTTATCTTGTGTCTCGCCACTTTGCTGAACTGGTTTATTAGATTTAGTAGCTTTGTTGTAGATTTTTTAGGACTTTCTATATACAGGCTATACCATCTGCCAATAGTGAAAATTTTACTTCTTCCTTTCCAATTTGGATGCTTTTTATTTCTTTTGCTTGCCTGATTGCTCTAGCTACAACTTCTAGCACAATGTTCAATAATAGTTGAATAACCTTGTCTTGTTCCATATCTTAGGGGAAAAGCTTTCAGTCTTTTACCATTGAGCATGATATTAGCTGTGGTTTTTTGTGTATGCCTTTATCATGTTGAGGAAGTTTCCTTCTATTCTTTTTCTTATGAAGTGGTTTCATCAAGAGAGGGTGCTGGATTTTGTCAAATGACTTCTCTGCACCAATTGTGAGGACCTTGTGATTTTTTCCCCTTCAATTTTTTAATGTGGTATATTATGTTAGTTGATTTTCTGATGTTGAACTACTCTTGCATACCTGGGATAAAACCCACCTAATCATGGTGAGTAGTTCTTTCAATACGCTGTTGGATTCAATTTGCAAATATTTTGTAGAGGATGTTTGCATTCATATTCATTAGATTAATGGGTCTGTAATTTTCTTTTATTGTAGTTTCTTTATCTGGCTTTGGTATTAGGTTGATATCGGCTTCATAGAATCAGTTATGTAGTGTTACCTCCTATTCCTTTTTTTGGAAGAGTTTGAGCAGTATTGTATTAATTCTTCTTGGACTGATTGGTAGAATTCACCTATGAAGCCACCTGGACCTGGGCATTTATTTGGTGGAAGGGTATTGATGACTGGGAGGTTTTTGATGACTGGTGACCTCTTTACTGATAATTGGCTGAAATGTTGTGTTTCTTCTAGAGACCGTGTAGGTTGTCCCTGTGTTTCTAAGAATTTGTCCATTTCATCTAGGTTGCCGAATTTTTTGGCACACAGTTATTCATAGTATCCTCTTATGATTATTTTTATTTCTGTGGAATCAGTAGTAATGCCCCCTCTTAATGTTTATTTTATTTTTTGTGTCTTCTCTCTTTTTATCTTTGTCAGTCTAACCAAGGGTTTGCCAATTTCACTGATCTTCTCAGAGAGCCAATTTTGGTTTTGTTAATGCTCTCTACTGTTCTTTTATTATTCTCAATTTCATTTATTTCTGTTCTAATCTCTATTTTTTTTCCATTTGCTTGCATGGGGTTTAGTTTGCTGTTTTTTCTAGTGCCTCAAAGTGTGACATTAACATCTTTGATTTTAGCTCTTCTTTTTACTATATGTGTTTAAGGCTATAATCCCCCCTTCAGCACAGCCTTTGTTGCATCCCATACATTTTTATATGTTTTGTTGTTTTCATTTGTCTCAATTTCTTCTTTAACCCACTGATTGTTTAAGATGGTATTATTTAACCTCCATATATTTTTGGGTTTTCCATTTCTTCATATATTATTGATATCCAGCTACATTCCTTTATGGTCAGGCAAAGGCCTTTTATAATTTCAATCTTTTTAAATTTATTGATACTTATTTTGTGACCCAATATAGGGTCTTTCCTGGAGAATGATCCATGAACACTTGAGAGAAATATATATCCTGCTGTTTTGGTGTGCAGTGTTGAGTATATGTCTGTTAGGTTAGTTCATTTCATATTATTCAAGTTCTCTGTTTCTTGATTGATCCTCTGGATAGTCTGTCTATTGATGAGAGTAGTGTATTAAAGTCCCCAACTATTATTGTAGAAATGACTATTTCTGTGCCAATGTTTGCCTCATGCATTTTGGGACATAAATATTTATGACTGTTCTATCTTCTTTCTTGATTTTCCCTTTTATTAATATATATAGTCCTTCTTTGTCTTTTATAACAGTTTTGCATTTAGAGTGTATTTTTTCCAATATTAGTATAGTTAACCCAGCTTTTTTTGGTTATTGGTTGCGTGGATTGTCTTTTTCCAGTTTTTCACTTTCAGTCTCTTTGTTTCTTTGAGTCTAAGTTGACTCTCTTCTAGAGAGCATATAGATGGAGCCAACTCTTTTACCCAATCTGCCAATCTACATCTTTTGATTGGGGAATTTAATTCATTAACATTCAGTTTTATTACTGTATGGGCAGTATTTACTTCAGTCACTTTATCCTTTGGTTTTTAAATATCCTGTTTTATTTTTGTCCCTCTTTTTAGCCTTCCAGTTACTCTTACTGATATTCTTCATTTCTACACTCTCCTCCAAGCCTCTCTTGCTATTCAGCCTGCAGAACTCCCTTTATTATTTCCTGTAGGATTGGTCTCTTGTTGACAAACTTGCTCAGTTTTTCTTTATCTGTGAATATTTTAAACTATCCCTCATTTTGAAGGAGAGTTTTGCTGGATAAAGATTTATTAGCTGGCAGTTTTTCTCTTTCATTACCTTGAATATATCATACTACTGCCTTCTGGCCTCTATAGTTTCTGATGAGAAATCAGCATTTAATCTTATTACATTTCCCATGTATCTGATGAATTATTTTCTCTTGCTGCTTTCAGGACTCTCTCTTTATCTTTGGAATTTGACATTCTGATTAGTATGTGTCTGGTAGTAGGTCTATTAGGACTTTTTCTGTTTGGCGTATGGTGTGCTTATTGGATATGTATGTTTATTTCTTTGATAAGAGTTTGGAAATTTTCAGCCATTATTACTCAAATATTCTTTCTCCCCCTTTTCCCTTCTCTTCTCTTTCTGGGACATCATGTCATGTATTTTTGTGTGCTTCTTGCTGTCATTCAATTTCCTGAAATACTGCTCAGTTTTTTCCATTCTTTTCTGCATCTGTTCTTCTGTCTGTGAGATTTTGAATGTCTTCTGTTCTAGTTCACTGATTCTTTCTTCTGCATTTTCAAATTTGTTGTATGCCTCTACATCTTTGATTCCTTTCATTCCTGTAAGTTGTTATGTTTCTTTTTATAATTTCACATTTTCAAATTCTTGTCTATGTTCACCCAATGTCTTCTTACTATCCTTTATCTCTTTAGCATTTTTTTCTTTCACATCCTTGAATTGATTTGCTAGATTTGTTTGAGTATCTTTGATTAGTTGTTCCATCTATGTCTCCTTCAGAGTTTTAATTTGTTCCATTTTCTCGGCCATATATTCCTGTTTCTTAGTGTGGTTTGCAATTTTTTGCTGATGTCTAAGCATCTGATTATCTGGGTGAATTTACTCTGAAGATCAGTTTCTCTTGCTTGCCTGGGGTTTTATTTTTTATTGGCTTTGTGTTAATGCTCTTCTTTGAGATTAGTTCAATTTATTCTAGACTTTTATAATCATCTGATTCTTTCCCTGGGTATGTGGCACAATTTTTAAGATCGTGATATTTGTGCAATTGTTTCCTTTCCTCTGCTCCTTCTCCAGGAATGATCTGTTTTGTTTTGTTTAGCTTTGCTTCTATAGTTTCTTTTACTCTCCTCTCATTGACTCTAGCTGCTTTTGTCTGGAGCACAAGTTCTGGAAGGAGGGTCACCCCACAGAGGACTTATTCAAGTCCATATTTCCAGCCAAAAAAAGAGCCAGGAACATGTCAAGGGGGCACAGTCCAGTGATAAAGACCCTAGATTGAGGCTCAGGAAAGACACCAATAATCCTTTTTGATGACTTCCTGAAGCTAAGCTTTCCCCCCTTGCCCAGTAGATGTTGGTCTTTACCAACCTTCGTCACAGCCCTAGTGAGGCCCTGCTACTTTGACTCTCCACTGCCTCTGCCCCTGTCAAGGCAGGGTTGAAACAATGGCCCTGGAGGTCCATGTGTGGAGTAGGCGAAAACCACAGTTCAAAGCTGGGATCTAATGATCCAAATTTGCTGATCAAAATCCATA
This sequence comes from Bradypus variegatus, assembly GCA_004027775.1. NCBI lineage: Eukaryota > Metazoa > Chordata > Mammalia > Pilosa > Bradypodidae > Bradypus > Bradypus variegatus. Next base: position 5,286 of record PVKY010010684.1, read on the forward strand.
ATCAGTACTCAGCTGTATCCACCCCCCTCATTCTTGGGGAAGAGGGCTTCCACATCTCTCTCCATCCAGAGAAGCCAGCCAAGAACCATACCCAAGGTGGCTAGCCTCAAGATTGGAAGATGGGCACTGTCAGTCACCTCTGAGGCATTTACTCACAGTTTTTTCTGTAGTGTCTTAGCCTCATCCCACTCTTCCCTGAATGATGTGCAATGCTTACCTGAATTATTGAGCACCAGAACAATTGTTTTAATCAGTTTCTGCCAGTCTACTATGTGCAGGAATCCTGTACATTTTAAGCCATAACTTCCCATTCCCTATCCCTATCCCATTCCCTCCTAACCTACATTCTAGATTCTGCCTGTATGAATTTGCTTATTCTAATTGTTTCAAGTCAGTGACATCATAAAGTATTTGTCCTTTTGTATCTGACTTATTTCACTCACCATGATGTCTTCCAGGTTCATCCATGATGGTGCACGCATCAGGACTTCATTCCTTTTTACAGCTGAATAATATTCCATTGTGTGTCTATCCCACATTTTATTTATCCATTCCTCAGTAGATAGACATATAGGTTGTTTCCATCTTTTGGCAAATGTGAATAATGGTGTTGTGAACAATAGTGTAGAAATGTCTGTTCAAGTCCCTGCTTTCACTTCTGTTAGGTATATACTTAGTAGTGGGATTGCCAGGTCATATGGTAGTTCTATATTTAAATTTTCGCAGAACCACTAAACTGTCTTCCACAGCCACTGCACCATGTTACACTGCCACCAGCAATGAATGAGTGTCCCTGTTTGTCTGCATCCTCTGTAACACTTGTTGTTTTCCATTTTTTTTAATAGTAGCCATTCTAATCAGTGTGAAATTGTATCTTATTGTGGTTTTGATTTGCCTTTACTTGATGGCTAATGATGTTGAGTACGTGTTTATATGTTTTCTGGTCACTTGTATATCTTGTTTGGAGTGATGTCTGTTCAAGTCTTTTGCCCATTTTATATTTGGATTATCTTTTTGTTGTTAAGTTGAGGGATTTCTTTATATATGTTTCAAAATATGTTCTCCCATTTGTAGGTTGTCATTTTACTCTCTTAACAAAAGTTTTCAAGGAACAGAAGTTTTTAATTTTGATATGGTCCCATTTATCTATTTTTTCTTTTGTCACTCATGCGTTGGGTGTAAAGTGTAAGAAACCATTGCCTAACACAAGGTTCTGAAGATGCTTCCTTGTGTTTTCTTCCAGGATTTTGATAGTTCTGGGTCTTTTATTAGGTCTTTGATCCACTTTGAGTTGATTTTTGTATATGGTGTAAGGTAGGAGTTCTTCTCTTTTTTTGCAAATGGAGATCCAGTTTTCCCAGCAACATTTATTGAAGAGACTTATTCTTTTTCCATTGACTGGTCTTTGTCACGTTGTCAAATATTAGTTGGCAGTAAATGTGAAGGTTTATTTCTGAGTACTCAATTGTATTCCATTTGTCTATATGTCTGTCTTTGTGCCAGTACCATACTGTTTTGTTTACTGGTTTACTGTGATTTTGTAATAAGTTTTAATATTGGGAACTGTGAGTCCTCCAGTTTCATCCTTCTTTTGCAAATTGTTTTAGGTATTCAGGGCACCTTACTCTTCCACATAAATTTGATGATTGATTGTTCCATTTCTGCAAGTTTTGATTGGGATTGCATTGAATTTATAAATTGGTTTGGGTAGGATTAACATCTTATCAATATTTGGTCTTCCAATCCATGAACATGGAATGTCCTTCCATTTATTTAGGTCTTTTTTGATTTTTAGCAATTCTTGGTAGTTTTCTGTGTACAAGTCCTTTACCTCCTTGGTTAGATTTATTACTAAATATTTTATTCTTTTACTTGTTTTTTCTCCATGGATCACCCTCCATGCAGAATCTATCTAAATCATATTGTATTTCAATATTATTTATTGTTTACTTCATTTGCATATTACACCATTTTATTCAAATTTAATTCTATTTAACAGTCGTATTGTGGTGTGGTGTATGTATAATTTCATCTTTTAAATATCTGTCCCCAATAATGCAGATTCTCCAAGTATTCCTAACTTACTGTAATTTTATGGGTGGTCTCTTTTCCCAAAAAAGGAATGGTTCCTTCAGAGAACAAAACAATTGTTCCATTGAATTTGCATTGAAACCACCACCTGGTCAATTTGAACTCCTTACATTACTGAAATAATAGCCAAAGAACATGATTCCCTTATTGGTATAGGTGACTTATTCTTAGAATGGAGAGCAAATTGATTGCTGCTGCACAGTGAGGGCAGGGAGTGGCATATGTAGCCTGCAGAAGTCTAGGTTTTAACTCTTCAGAGACCCTCCTAGGATCTCCTGAGGAACCAGCATCATCTGAGCCACATGCCTCTTCAGAAACTTATGCCCTAGCTCCTTGAGGCCCTCTTCCAAAGTTCTAGGTTTTAAAAGCCCTAAGCTCTTCGCATTGTTTCCCCAACCCTAGGCATGGTGGAAACTCCCTAAAATTATTACATCTCTAATTAGTAAAGAGGTTTTCATTTATTTTATTTTACTTAAGTTTCAATCCTCCACTTCAGCATGAACATTATCTACATTATCTACATTATTTTTCTTACCATAGACATTTTAGCACTGAACTGAATATATTTCAAATATGTATGGCTACAACATCAAATGGTCTTTCTCTTTATAGGACTTCTTAAAAAATATAATTGAAACTTACATGAGCCTATGCACATTTCTGTACTGACTGCTACTATTTTTTGATACTGATTCATAAAATTTCCTTCTTAACTTTATTATAGCCTGTTAAGCTCATTTAAGCTTTGAATTCCCTTAAGGGCAGGTTTTAAAAGCAGAAGTCTATATGGAAGCATTTACTGTAGCTAAATGTAAAGTAACTTTAAATAACTGTGGGGAACTTGGTTACTAGATATGTTCTATATTTCATGACCATCTAAAGCTCTTAAATTCAGTGCACTTCAAAATTGGGGCTTTGATGGGGACATGTTATCCAATTTTTATTGCATCATTGGGAAAATAGTGTCCTGCATTTTATTTGAAAGTCTACATTTTCATGTAGTAAAACCTTACTACCACTATGACGACTATTACTACTACTACTACTACTACTACTACTACTACTACTACTACTGCTACTACAATTTGGGCCTCATAATAAGAATTGAATACCCTAAACTGTATAATGCATTAAATTGCATTTCAAGAGTCTTGTGGCTAAACAGAGACAAGGTTTAAAGTTCATAAACTCCCAGAAAGGACTCTGGGGATCCTTCCAGACTCTCAGTTGGAAAACTTCAGGACTATGTCCCAGGATCAAAGCAAACAACATGAAATTAGAGCCTGGGCAAATTCTACTGAAACCCATTCTCAAGGCAGCTTAGCCTCTAAGTGGATTAAATTGATTAGCCTCTATGCTATCTATCAAAGGGGAGACTAGCTCTCTCTGAAAGAAGATATAATTCAGAAACACTGTAATTTTAATACACACTGTTCAACATTTAATTAGAACAATTGCTGTAATTGAATTTAATGATCAAAATAATCAAATAATGATCAAATAGGTATCCGTCAAGGGCTTTAGAGTTGCTATGACTAATATGTTCAAGAAGATACAGGATAACAAAATAGGCAAAAAAATGCAAAGTGCTAATACAAAACTGGCATCTATAAAAAAATTTCAAATAGAACTTCTAATGTTGAAAATACAATAACTAAAATTAAGAACTTAATAAATGGGTTAGTAACAGATTACAGACACACACACACAAAAGATAATTAGAACCCAGGAGATGGACTAATAGAAAGAATCTATACAGAGTCACAGAGAAGCATAAGAAAAGAAAATATACAAAAGAAGGAACATGCATGGGATACAATGAAAAATTACCCAAGGGAGAAGAGAGATGGAATGGGAAGCAATATTTGAAGGGATAATAGGCAAAATTTTCTAACAATGATGAGAAACACCAAGCCACATATACAAGATGCTTTATGAACCACAAGCAAGACGACTACAGAAAAATCACACCTACATGTATTCTCATACGGCTATTGAAAACCAAAGAGAAAGAGAAAATCAAATGAGACTGACACTAGGCTTTTCAATGGAAATATTGGAGGCAGAAAGACAATGGAATGACATGTTTACTATGTGGAAATTTAAAAAATAACTGGGTAGTTATCCTTCAAAAATAAGAGCAATTTCTGGATATTTTGAGACAAAAAAGAAAGGAGATAATCTGTTGGACAGGATTTCTTCACCAAAAGAAATGCTTAAGGGAATTATTCAGGTACTCCCAAATCCCAAAAGGAAGCACAAAGATGCAAAAAAGACCAAAGGAAATGGTAAATCCTGGATAAATGTAAATGAATAACTATATGAAACAATATAACAGTAATTTCTTACATAGAATTAAAATGTATGACAGCATTGTGAAGGCATAACTAGAGTTAATGAGCCCTAAGGCCAGTGCATTGTCAAGAAGGTAAAAGTACTAATTGTTAGATTGCAAAAACTCAAGGTTTCCTATTGCTACCTTGTGGGAAACCCAAAAGAATAGTAAAAGCTGTAAGTATCTATTTGGTTACTTTAAAATCAGGGAAGAAAGGAAAGCAAAGGGAACATGAAAAGGTAAGTATAAAAGAGGATACCAACGGCAAAATGGTTGATATGAACCCAGATACGTTGGCAATTACATTAGAGGTATACAAAAATCTGAGTAATCCAGTTAAAAGTATATGATTTAAAAACTTCATAGTAAAACAAACTTTATGTTACTTAGAGGAAAAGCACCTGAATTAGAAAGATACAGAAATTAAAATATAAAAGGCTAGAAAACTATGCACACACTACAAAGAAAGCTAGCATAGTATCCCTGAAAACAAAGTAGACTTTACTGCAATTAGAGCTACAACAGAGTAGCATCTCATAATGTTGAAGGAATAAATACGAGAAGATATCACATTCTTAAATCTCCATTCACTCAATATTATGGTTTCAGATGTATTAGCACAAATTAGCACAAATTAGCCACCCCCATTCTCACAGGTGCCTGGTGACTCTAATTTCTGAGATTTTTTGAATCTGTTGTGCAAAACAGGTTGATCCTAGGCTGCTTCTCTGCTCACGTGGAATTTGATGTTTCTGGTTTGCTAAGTCTCTCGCTGGATGCTAAATTGGTGCTCATTCTTGGGCTTTCTAGCTCCTAAAATTTTATTGCTTTTGCTTTCTCTGGCATTGTTTGTCCTTGGAACTTTGTGACTTTTTTATGTCTTTACTCCCATTTAGGAAGTGTTTCTGAAAAGACAAGAAATAAATGTAACTTCATAGTGTGTCTCCTCTGTCAAACCCCAATCTGCACTCTTTCTGCAAATAATTTCATTATCCCCAGCTGATTTCTTCCTACCATATTGGCCACTTCTTCCCAGTCTCCTTTGTTGAATTTCTTCTCTTTTATGTTCCCTTTTCTCTGTAAACTTAGTCTACAGTGACCTCATACTGTTCTGTAAATTTAAATTCCAACTGTATAACACTGATTATGGAATTTACATTTCTAGCCCTGATGTCACCGCAGAGCTTCAAACTTATATATTCCTTTGGATTTCTCAAAGGAATCTCAATCATAAAGTTTCCATAATTGATCATTTGTTTCTTTCTTTCCCCTAAGCTGCTTCTCCCAAAGTGGATCCCATTTTGACTAAAGGCACCCCATCCTTCCAGTTGCTTAAGCTTAATGCTAGGCATCTGTGCAAGTTTGAATGTATTATGTCCCCCAAAATGCCATTGTCTTTTATGCAATCTTATGTAGTCAGACATACTAGAGTTGATTAGATTGCAATTCTTTGAGTGTTTCTATGGAAATATGACACACCCAACTGTAGCTGATAGCTTTGATTAGATGATTTCCATGGAGTTATGGCCCTGCCCATTCAGCGTGGGCCTTGATTAGTTTACTGGAGCCCTATATAAGCTCAGACAGAAGGAGCGACCTTGCTACAGCCAAGAGGGACACTTGAAGAATGCACAGGAGCTGAGAGAGGAGCTGTAGCTTACTGAGACATTTTGGAGATGGACTTGGAAAGCAGACTTTTGCTCCAGAGAAGTTAAGAGAGGACAAACACCCCAAGAGCAACTAAGAGTGACATTTTTGAGGAGCTGCAGTCTAGAGAAGAACATCTCGGGAGAAAGCCATTTTGAAACCAGAACTCTGGAGGGGATGCCAGCCACATGCCTTCCCAGCTAACAGAGGTTTTCTGGACGCCATTGGCCTTTCTCCAAGTGAAGGCACCCGATTGTTGAATCCTTACCTTGGACACTTTATGGCCTTAAGACTATAACTGTGTAACCAAATAAATGCCCTTTATAAAAGCCAACCGATTTCTGGTATTTGGCATTCTGGCAGCATTAGCAAACTGGAACAGCATCTATCTGAGCCCTCAATTTTGGGGTACCTCTTATCCAGTCTATAGCAAATCCTATAGTTCTAACTTCAAGGCCAAGGCCATGTTAAATATAAATGCCATACCTGAGCACTTCACACCCCCCCCTTAATGGCTTCCACCTCACCCACCGGTGCTCTTTCCCTGTCACAGCATCTCAGCAGGGCTCACTGCTCTATTACTGCACAACTTGAGTCTGTTTTCCTTGGAGCAATTAGAGTGATCTTTCAAATACCTAAGTTAGGACATGTCACTCCCTAACTCAAAATTCTCCCATACTTTTCCATTGCACTTAGACAAAAATCATCTCTTACTATCAACTACAAGAAGTTGCCATTCTCTGAATCTACCAAGGTCTTTCCCACCTCAAGACCTTTACACTTGCTAGCAGGGTACATTTGTCTCCATATTCACAGGTTTCAGTCACTCATATTATTCAGGCCAATATGCAATTGTGACCTTGTCAGAGAGTCCTTCTCTGGTCAAAATAGCTAAAATTAGCAGCCTTCAACCATCTCTGTCTCTTCCTGTACCTGTTTTTCTTTAGAGCTCTTATCACTAGCTGATATTATATCATATGTCTTGTTTATTTGTTTTTGCCTGTCTCCCTCCCTACAATATACGCTATTTGAGGTCAGGGTGTTATCTTGTCCATAGTAATATCCCTAGATCTGGAACTGTGCTGGGATCATGGTAAGAATTCAGTAACTATTTACT
>PVKY010010685.1:0-12475 GCA_004027775.1 Bradypus variegatus
GAGGGGTGGAATGGGAAGATTTGGGCTATATACATGGGTGTTAGGGAGGGAGGGAGGGAGGGAGGGGAAGAGACGGTGGTGAGACAGGATCTTAAAGGTGATGGATTGGGGTTATCGGGGGAGAGGAGTCAGGGTATTATGGAGTTGTAGGTATGGGATTTGTACTGTTTTAGCATACGTTCCTGTACAATTGAACTTATTTCAAAATAAAATTTATTAATAAAAAAAAAAAGTTAAAAAAAAAATAAAAGGGATTTCTTTTTGTGTTTTTTTTTTTTCCTTTTTTTAAAAATAAGTATTCTAAGTAGCTCTTTACAGAAAGCCTCAGATATTTGCAACTGGCCTCTGGAATCACACAATGGAGAGCTGAGACAGGTATGACAGACAAAGCAATGAACCTAGTGGGGAACACAATTCCTTAAAGGGTATAATGTCCCCAAGAAAAGGGGGTGTGTGTGGTCCAGCTCATGTGGCAGCCCTCCTTAAAGAACTCAGATCCCAGAGTCTGGAAAACAGAAACCAGCTACAGTCAGCCACACCCCTGACAAGGACAGAGTCTGCAGAGAACTAAAGGCACTGCACCTCTTTACACAGGTGGGGAGCTGTGGGCTGACAAGCACCACCTTCTGGACAGGATAGGAAAAGCACAGTCTAGAGGCACAGGACAATCTTGAGCTCAGGGAAACTCCATATCCTTCTCCTGACACCTGGGCATCTCTGGGCTGGAAAAACCTGAATGAAGTTGAACATATCTGAGGAGACCCTCTCACAAGAAGGCTACACAGAGGCAGGGCAAAAAAAAACAGGAAAACAAGAGGTCAAAAACTCTGATCAACTAAATAGAACTTAAGTTAGAGGTCTAGAATAAGCTGAACTGAACACCAAAGGTTAGAGAACAAAGCCAACCAACAAGAAAACCCTTAGGTAAAAGAGTGAAAATGAGCTCCAGAATAAACTCATCAAGAAAGTCAGATGCCTAGACAGCTTAAGATAACAAGCCATACTAGGAAACATGAAAGTACGGACCTGCCAAGGAAACAAACTAATAGCTGAATCGAGATACTGGAGTTCAGACAACTAATGCTAAATAAAATCAATGAATTGAGGGAAGAACTAATTAAATTAGACAAATCTTCTAAATCAAATCAAAAGTCAAGTCAATGAACTGAGGGACAATACAGCAAAAGAGATAAAGGATATAAGGAAGAGAGTGGATGACCATAAAGAAGTCAGAAACTTGAAAAAACAAATGGCAGAAATTATGGGAATGAAGGGAATAATGGAGAAGATGAAGAAGACAATGGAGGATTACAACAGTAGATTTGAAAATGCAAAAGAAAGGATCACTGAATTGGAAAACAAAACATTTGAATTCATACACACAAAAGAACAGATGGTGAAAAGAATGGAAAACACGAGTAGGGTCTTAGGGAGCTGAAAGACAACATGAAGCATGCGAATATACATGTTATAGGTGTCCCAGAGGGAGAAGAGAGGGGAAAAGGGGCAGAAAGAATAATAGAAGAAATGTTCACTGAAAATTTCCCAACTGTTATGAAAGACATAAAATTAGATTCAAGAAGTACAGCATACGCCAAAGAGAACAGATCCCAACAGACCCACTCCAAGACACTTAATGATCAGACTGTCCAATGCCAAAGACAAAGAGAGAATTCTGAAAGCAGCAAGAGAAAAGCAATCCATCACATAAAAGGGAAGCTCAATAAGATTATGTACAGTTTTCTCCACAGAAACCATGGAGGCAAGAAAATAGTGGTATGATATATTTAAGATACTGAAAGAGAAAAACTGCCAACCAAGAATTCTATATCTGGCAAAACTCTCTTTCAAAATCGAGGGAGAGACTAAAATATTTTCAGACAAACAGACACAGAGAGTTTGTGAATAAGAGACCAGAGCTACAAGAAATACTAAAGGGAGTGGTATAGGCTGACCGGAAAAGACAGGACAGAGAGGTTTGGAGAAGAGTGTAGAAATGAAGACTATCAGGAGGGGTAAAAGGACAGAGAGAAAAAAATAAGATATGGCATATAAAATCCACAAGACAAAATGGTAGTAGAAAGTACTGCTCTTACAGTAATAACACTACATGTTAATGGATTAAATCCCCAATAAAAAGATATAGACTGACAGAAGGGATTAAAAAACAGGAACCATCTATATGCTGTCTACAAGAAACTCACTTCAGACACAAGGACAAAAATAGGCTGAAAGTGAAAGGCTGTAAAAAGATATTTCATGCAAACAACAACCAGAAAAAAGTGGGAGTAGCTATATTAATACCAGACAAATAAACTTCAAAAGTAAAACAACTAAAAGAGACAAAGAAAGACACTATATATTAATAAAAGGGTCAATTTATCAAGAAAACATAATAATCATAAATATTTATGCACCAAGCCAGAGTGCCCCAAAATATATGAGGTAAACACTGAGAACACTGAAAGGAAAAGCAGATGCCTCTACAATAATAGTTGGAGACTTCAACAGACTGCTCTCATCAATGAATAGAACATCTAGACAGAGGATTCATAAGGAAACAGAGATGGTGAATTACCCAATAAATGAACTAGATGTGACACTTATTGAACACTACACCCCACAAAAGCAGGATACACATTTTTCTCAAGTGTTCATGGAACATTCTCCAGGATAGACCACATGTTGTGTCTCAAAACAAGTCACAACAAATTTACAAGTATTGATATTATACAAAACACTTTCTTCGATCATAATGAAATGAAGTTGGAAATAAATAACAGGCAGAAGGTTGTAAAATTCACAAATATATGGAAGCTAAAAAACACACTCTTAGAAAACCAGTGGGTAGAGGAAGAAATTACAAGAGAATTAGTAAATACCTCAAGGCAAATGACAACGAAAACATAACTTGAGGACGTTATGCTGAGCGAAGTTAGCCAGAACCAAAGGGCAAACACTGTATGGTCTCGCCAATATGAACTAATGTTAATGAGCAAACTATGAGAGTCACAAGCTGATAACACAGGTTACCAGGAGACAGAAAGAGGGTAGAGATCAGGCATTTGATGCTGAAGGTCTACAGAACGTTCAAAAGGATTGATTGTATAAATCCAAAAATAGACTGCATAATACTGTGTGATAGTAGCACAATATCATTAGTACACTGAACAAAGATGTCTGTGAGTTAAAGCTGAAAGAGGGCTAGGGGCATGTATGACACCAGAGGTAAAGACAGATGATAAAGACTGGGACTGTATAACTTAACAAAAACTAGAGTAGTCAGTGATTATGACTAAATGTACAAATATAAAAATGTTTTTACAAGAGGAGAACAAATGAATATTAACCATGCAATGTGTTGAAAAAAGGGATGGTATTGGGGAAAAAATATAATCAAAGCAAACTGGAGTCTACGGTCAACAGTAACATTGTAATATGCTTCCATTAAGTGTTAACAAAGGCAATATACCAAAGCTAAATGTGTATGAGAAAGGAATATAAGGGAGGGATATGGGATTCTTGGTAGTGGTGGTGGTGCCTGACCTTACTATTATATTGTATTGTAAGATATTTTATTTTTCTTTTTGTTATCTTTAATATTCTTCAAAACATTTTTTTCATAGTAATATGTTCAAGTGCTGATTGTGGTGATAAATGCACAACTGTGGATGACTGTACGCTACAAGGATATATCTCTATAAAATTGTAGGAAAAAATTAAAATAGGGATAAAAGTGCTGGAAAAAACATGGAGAGAGGGATGTACCTACTTATTGTTGGTGGGGAGGTAGAACGGTGTGGCCTATCTGGAGGGCAATGTGGTGCTTCTACAAGAAACTAAGTATGTGGAGGCTATAAGGTCCTGCAACCCTATTATGGGGTATATACTCGGAAGATCTTAGAGCCAGGACATGAATGGACATTTGCACACTGGTGTCTCTGAAGGCAGTATTTATGATTTGCAAAGGGGCAGAGGTGGCCTAAGGGTACATCGACTGATGAACAGAACGGTGAACTGTATGAAGGCATACAATGGAATACTGAGCAACTGTGAGAAGGGGTGAAGCTGCGAAACAGGCAATGAGGTGAATGCATCCTGTAGACAACATTCTGAGTGAAGTATGCCAGAAACAAGAAGATAAACATTATAATGCTTCACCAATATGGACTGACTAACTACAATGTGTAAACTCAGAATTGAGTATTAGAGCACAGCTTAATCAGGGAAATACTTATGGTAATAGCCCCTAGATTGTAAGTTCTTACAGCTGTCACATCTATTCCTGAATTGTAATGGCTATCCCCAAATTCTGAGATGCTGAGCCTTTTGCAATATGACACAGCTGGAACTCTGGGTATCTGTGCGACACCTGAAACTCAGAGCTAGAGCTCAGCAGCTATAAATGTCAGTATTACCTCATACAGCAACTGGTAAAAAAGCTGAAAGACTTCGGACTTCAATTAGAGATATGAATGAAGCAGATCTGGTTAGGACCAAGGCAAATCAGACCAAAGGGTAAAGGACAATACTGACTGTGTTTTAAAACTTCAACTTCTGTGTGAGACCAAGGGAAGAGATGTTTATTTGGTGCAAGATCTATATTTTCTGTAGTACGCTAAATAATTTAACTTGTACGGTCAGTTAATTCAAAGATCATAATTACATGGAACTTTGAATAAGAAGTGAGATCTGGTAGGTTTGTACAAGTTAGTGTGAAATAGCGATACATCCAAAAGGAATTTGGGCAGAAAATAAAAAATACATGCAGGGCCCCCCCCAAGGAGTTGGAAGAAAATGCAGAAATGTTGGACTTCCCTGCTGGGGTTGTTGCTGAGCCCTTTATCTTAGGGATTGCCCTTATGAAGCTTGTTACTGCAGAGGATAGGCTAAGCCTGCTTGTGACTGTGTCTAAGAGTCTCCCTCAGAGTACCTCTTTGTTGCTCAGATGTGGCCCTCTCTCTCCAGCTAAGCCAACTTGGCAGGTGAACTCACTGCCCTCCCCTCTATGTGGGACCTGACTCCCTGGGGTGTAAACCTCCCTGGCAATGCAGGATATGACTCCTGGGGATGAGCCTGGACCCAGCATCATGGGATTAAGAACATCTTCTTGACAAAAAGGGTGAAGCAAAATGAAACAAGATAAAGTTTCAGTGGCTGCAAGATTTCAAATGGAGTCCAGAGGTCCCACTGGTGGGCATTCTTATGCACTATATAGATATCCCTTTTTAGGTTTTAGTGTTTTGGAATTGCTAGAAGTAAATACCTGAAACTATCAAACTGCAACAATTGTATAACTATTTAGCTTACATGGGGTGACCGTGTGATTGTGAAAAACCTTATGGATCATACTCCCTTTACCCAGTGTATGGATGGATGAGTAGAAAAATGGGGACAAAGAATAAATGAAAAATAGGGTGGGATTGGGGGGGGTGATTTGGGTGTTCTTTTTTACTTTTATTTTTTATTCCTATTTTTATTCTTTCTGGTGTAAGGAAAATGTTCAAAAATAGATTCGGGTGATGAAGCACAACTATATGATGGTACTGTGAACAGCTGATTGCACACCATGGATGACTGTGTGGTATGTGAATATGTCTCAAAACTGAATTTTAAAAAAATGTAAACCGGGACACATTTCAAAATAAACGAATAAGACTCTACTGTTGGACTGTTAAAACAAAACAAAAAAAAATTTAAAAAGGAATATTACGGGTCCAACTTTTCCCCCACAGTCAAAATAGTATTTTCTTAAAGAATACCTTGAACTGTTTGAAGCAAGGACAAACCACTCACTCACTATTGCTCATTAGTTATCAGAAGCCCTCTCCCTTTCTTCTCCTAGGAGTAAAATATCCAGTCATAATGGTTTAGCAACATTTAAGGATACAAGATAAAATTACTTCACAGAATGCAGGAAGACTGATGGTCACTGTTTATCCCTGCTAATGATTTCTACAATGACGCTTTAAGACACCATATGCAATTTTACTGATAATCCATATGGTTGAGTCCAGTGAATGTCAAAGTAGGTAACTGTAAAAAATCAATATCCTTGATACTTGGGAGGCCAAAATACCTTAATACAAGCCCATTAACTTCCTGTTTTAAATACTTAAAAAAATAAAATACATATCCTTTATAGAAAATTTTAAAATTATAGAAAAGCATAATGAAGAAAATATCCATATTCAATAGGTTCCTTTCAGGGTACACTCTTCTAGTCTTTGAAAATGCACTGTTAATAAACACATCAAGATTTTCATTCGGTATTTCAAAAACAGGTCATCTTACCACTCTAAACAACGTGAAATAACCAACACACTCATTTGTACCCAGCAGACAGAGTTAACTTTTTAAGATATAAACATACAAAATCACTCCTTTGCTCAAAACCATTCAGTGGTTTCCCATCACACTTGGGTAAAATCCGAATTCCTTGCCTTGGCTTACAAAGCCCTCTGTGATCTGAGCCCTGCCTACTTCTCTGATTTTACATTCTATGGATCTCGGCTCTAGCCACACCAGCCTTTTTACTATTCCTTAAAAACTTCACAAGCTAATTCCCACCTCAGACCCTTCTCACTGCTGTTTCTTTCTGCCTGAAATAATCTCACTCCCTCCTGCACTCGTATCTCTGCTCAGATATCATCTCTAAATGTCTCCCTTCCTTCCAGTAACTTACTCTAATTTTCACTTATCAATCCCAAAAGTGACTGTCCCTTATCACCAGACTATAAATTCCATAAGAGCAGGGCTTTGCTTTGTTCACCGCATAGAACACGCTATGTGCTCAATAAGCATCTAAATGAATAAATATGTGAACAAATGAATTCTAAAACCGATTATTATTAGTATTTTTAACATTCATTTTCTTTTACATTTTAACACAATGGAATGTCAACTTATTTGAGGAAAAACCATTTTACTAACAAAGTACTTACTTGGTTGATCTGTGTAAGTTCTCAAAGGCACTGCAGAAACTCCCTGTAGGCCATGAGATATTCGACTCAAATGGCCTCTCTAGAAGAGAAAAAAAATTTTCTACTATATAAAATATGAATTCAAAACAAAGAACTACTAAAGGTTGAGGAAAACATAACAATTTAGGCAAACAGTATTGGATGATGATTATTAATGTATCTTCCACTACCACATGGAGATTACACTATCAATTCTCTTAGGCAATAACAATCATTTAAACTTTTTAGTCTCAGCTTGCATAGTAGCTTTTTATTATAAATATTCAACAAAGCATCTCATACTTAACCTAATAAAAATAGATTCAATACTGTAAATTTTATTAATTTTTCAGAAAGCATGGCTTTCATAAATAAAGCTCTTAAAGTTTTAACTGAAGTACAAGAATAACCCACATTATGACAATCTTCTTGTAATTACTGTTTTCTAACTCTATCCTCCCTTGTATGTACAGTCAATACTTACCCAACAATCTATGAATATGTTCCCTAGCCATGAAACAGAAACAGAAAATTAGACAAGGTAATTTAGGAAGATGCATTAGGTAATGTACTCATTCTGGAGCTACTAGTTTTACATTTTACATCCTAATCCCCAGACAATCTCTAAATATGGATGGCCACTATTTCCTTAGAACAGAGAGGCACAAAGAAACAGAGCAAACAGCTCCCATCACAGCAGGCAAACGAGAGGCAGTGACAAAAGATACAGTGATGTAGTAATAGTCTCTATTCCAAGGCAAATCTTGTACCTGAGGTCAGGACAGCAGACCTAAGAACAGCAGGCTCAGTCAGTCCTGAGTTTTAGTCCCAGCTCTGCCATTCACTAAAAACATGACTGCTAGCAGCATGTTTACTTTCTGAAACTCGGGGTCATTTTTTAAACAAAGAAGCTAGATCACTATATTATCTTTTAAAGTCTCCATCAATACAGTACCCAGCCACGATCCCACATATATACAATTCAGCTGTTTTTGATACACTGATGCAAGGGGAAAACTGCAACTGATAATGACCGGCAGCAATTAAAAATACCAGCCACTTGCATGAGCTGAGGGATGGCAAGGGGCCCTAGTTTAAAGTCGCAGACACTGAAGGGACCTTTAAGAAATTCCGAGGATCATGTGTCGGAGGTGAACTGGGTCTGTGCCTTTCAAGCAATGGCCCCAAGGTTACTTGCCCCCACTACAGAGTTAGGTCACTCCGGGGCCAGGATCTGGATTAGGAAAAGGGTATGAAAAACCAAACCATACGGAACAAGTATGGCTTATACTTCCTCCGCCAAGTCGGACAGGCCTCTGACTGTCCTGCCTGGCCCTCGGTCGGGGTTTGGAAGTTGTATGTGAATGACTGCTGGCAGAGATGGCCACAACCGGTGGGAGAAAGGGGAACTCTCCACAACCACGGCCCGGGCCTGCCGCTCGGCTGCCGCTGCCAGTGCCGGAGAACGAGCCCTTGCCTCCGAGGCGCACGCAGGCAGCGCCAAGCCCACGGAAAGCGGGGCCGAGGGCGGCTCCTTCAGGCCGCTAGCCTTTCCTTACCCCCACAAGAGTTTGGCCACGTCTCTCACCCCGTCAACCGGCCCCTCCGCGCTTCTGGCTCAGCACGACCACACCCAGTCGGCCCTCACCTCGGCCAAGGAGGAGTACACCCGACTCCAGCTCTGCATTTCCCCGCGTTACTTTCCTTTCGGCAAACGCTTTCAACGCCGCGAAACACCTCTGCGCCTTCGCCAAGGTCTCCCCGCCCTGCGCATGCACAAGTGCAGTTTACATCGTTGCCCGGGAGCACCGCGATTGGCCTACACGACCCGGGCCCTCCTCACGACGCGTTCCTTCTAGCTCGGCGTCGGGCGCTGTCGTAAGGAGTGTAGTGCTTTGTGGCAATGGGGCGTTGAGAAGTGGGGCGTGGAGGTGGCGTCAAAATGTCAGAAGATTTGATAATACTTGGAAGATGAAATAAACAGTTATCGTTTGCTTTATGTATGCTACAGAAAGTAAAGCTCGGCATACTGGTGATTGTGCTAGGCATGCCTCAGCACTTTCTAAATGTTATCTAACTTCATCCTTAAAATGACCATTTCTTGGAAAAGGCCAGAAAAGTTAAAACAGTATCCCCCAGGGTTTCGCAAGGAAAAGATGATTGCAGCCCTGAAGCCAAAACCTTTGGTCTTAACTATTTAGCTTCTACCCCTCAAGTTAAATATCATATAAGGGCTGTAGATTGTCATCTTCAGCATCTGCTCTAAGTAGCTGAGCTAACTGGCAATATGCAGAAAACACCATACCTCCCCAGCTGGGAAACACACCTCCCTGGTAGAGCGAATTAGAATGGAAGGGTTGGTGATCATTGTCTTCAAGTCTGAGGTCTTGGGTCTGATTCTTGTTATGTGATAGCTGTAGATGGTGTGGATAAAATTTAATTCTACTTTGTATGAATGTTTTCTGCCCAGGCACCGCCCAACTTCCATATTTGTGAGAAAATAAATATTATCACTATTTAGCCACTAAATTTTGAAGGTGGCTTGTTACACAGAAATAGACAACAGGAATACTCACATTCCCACATTCAGTTGTAATTACACTGCTGTTTCTTTCCAATATGGCTCTTACAAAGTCATTTGATAGGCCTTACCACTGTTGCTAGTCCTCATTAGAACATTAATGCTCAAGTACCCCCTAGATATTGCCATTTCATCACAAAAATAGAAATGACTATGCCAAAAATTTCCATTAGCTAGCATATTAGTTTGGCTGCTGTAACAGATTTTCCCAAAATAACAAAATAGAAGTTCATTTCTCCTTCATGGAAGAGTCCATGTAATAAAGCAGGTATTACTGGCAGCTCTGTCCTGTGACAAAGTTCCAGCTCTTTTTATCTTGTGATCTTGCCATCATCAAAGCCTGACTTGCATATTTTATCGTAAGATGACTGCTCTATCCTATGCCATCATATCTTCATTCCGTCTGGTCACAAAGCCACATCTAGCTGATCTGGGAATCTTGGTCTGGTCAGCTGAGTATCTAGCTAAAAAATGTATTAATAATCAAGAGGGGACAAAGAGATATTGGGGGACAACTAGCATCCACAATGACATAGGTTTGGAGAATCCCCTCCTCCTTAGGCCTACGCCAGACTTTGACATCCGGTTCAGTAGTCATCTCCACTTATGGACCAAGTCTCATACATTCTTTCTAGAACGTTCAGCAGCTTTTGACCTCCACTCTTTTGCCTAGAATTGCAATATTCTTGTGAAATCACCTCCATCTTTTCCAGGTTTCATTCCCAAATCTCAGAAGCTCAACCCAGTGTAAGAGGTCAGGTAGGGAAATAAAAGCTTTACTTCCCCATATCCTTCTACTCTCCTCCCCACCTCTTCCTCCAGCTACACCTTTTTCTCCTCAGCCAGTACAAAGACCTGAATGCGTATCAATTCATGTAAATAATCTGGGGTGGCCCACACCAGCAGCTAAAGTAGCCAAAAATCAGCCTGTAATTGTTTTGTTAACTTGATTTTTTTTCACTTAACACTATCTCGTGAGTACTTTCAACATTAATATTCACCTATCACATTACATTTAATGACTACTTAGTATTTTTGAATGGATGCTCCCTAATTTGTTTATTCCTTATTATTAAGGTAATTAAGCCACTGCCAATTTTTCAATATTGTGAACATCCTATGGCTAAGTCTTTGCACACAAAGACTTATTTCCTTGCAATAAATTCCCAGAAGAAGATTTGCTAGGTAAAAAGAAAACCATATTTAAATCTTTTGATACTGTCTTGCACTTATTCCAGTTCTTAAGAGTGGTTGCTTTAAATGGATCAGAAGTTCTAACTGGCAATTACAAATATCCTAAATTAATTTAAATGATTTAATGGGAAATGAATTATTTATTAAAAGCACAATAAGTTAGGCAAGCAAAATATTTCAAAACATGGCCTTTTGAAACACGGCTTCTACTAGTTTAAAAAAAGGAAATTCTAAATAAGCTAGTCGACAGTTCGTTGTTTTTTCAGATGCAGTGGCAAGAACATGGGTTTTGCAGTTGGAAAGGCAGGTGGACCCTTGCTTCTTCACTTAGTAAAAAAAAACATGGAAGATTGTGAACATATCTTAACTTCTCTGATCATGAGTTTCTTCAAGGATAACAAAAGGATGTTATCCCACCCCATAAGGTTCTTGTAAGTATTAAATAGATAAAATATGTACAGAGTCTGGCACCTGGTAAGCATTTAACCAACATTAATTCCCTTCTCCACAAACCTTTCCCCCTCTCCTGTTAAAGTGAATCTTAATTCCTTTTTTCTCCAGTACGAGAAACTCAGTAAGCCTTAAAGGAAAATGTCCCTTAATAATGCTAATGGGCCAGAAGTTTAAGTGGTCAACAAAATGGCCACACTTAAGTATTATCTAGGGACAGGGCACAATGGGGATACTCTATCCTCTCAGTTTCCTCTAATGGTTCTTCTTCCTCTAACATCTTAAACCTTGATGTTTCACCAGAATCTGTCTTTAGCCTCCTGTTTTTCCCAGTATGTACAAGCATTTGGGCCATCTTACTCATTTTCCTGGCTTTAACACATATCTGCATACGCTGAAAACTCCTTGATCCTTATCTCTAATCTTTACTTCCCTCCTCTTCTCAACTCCATATTTTCAACTACCAACCATGTCCAACTGGACTGTCCTGAAGGCCCTCCATTTCAATGCTCTAATATCTAAAATACAAAAAATACATATTTTCTCCTTTACATTTATGATTAATGATACCAACTGCCCAATCACCCATAGTAAAAACGTTGTAGCCATTCAACTATAACATTCATTGCTGTTGATTGTATTAACAATGTTCTGCTGTCACAACCACCATCCATTAGTAAACCTTTCCATCAACCAAAATAGAGACTAGTTCCAATAAGTCATCTCCTCTCTCTTCCTCCCAGTCTCTCTCTCTCTCTAGTTTTCTCTCTCTACTTTTTTTTATTAATAAATTTTATTTTGAAATAAGTTCAATTGTACAGGAACAGTTGCTAAAACCGTACAAATCCCATACCTACAATTCCATAATACCCCGACCCCTCTCCCCCGATAACCCCAATCCATCACCCTTAAGATCCTGTCACACCACAGTCTCTTCCCCTACCTCCCTCCCTAACATCCATATATATAGCCCAAATCTTCCCATTCCACCCCTCTCCAGCATTCCATTAGTGTGATTAATCACATTTAGAATGTTGCAGTGCTATTACCTTCCCACCATCCATTTCTAGAAGTTTCCCTTCACCCCAAAGGAAGAGAAGGGTAAAGGTCTAGAAAGAGTATTCAAAGAAATTGTTGGGGAAAACTTCCCCAACCTTCTACACAATATAAATACACAAAGCATAAATGCCCAGCGAACTCCAAATAGAATAAATCCAAATAAACCCACTCCAAGACATATTCTGATCACACTGTCAAATACTGAAGAGAAGGAACAAGTTCTGAAAGC
>PVKY010010686.1:0-12455 GCA_004027775.1 Bradypus variegatus
TGCATTGTGTAACAAATAAATAGCTGGAGCACAAGGGTCTCAGCACCCACCTAGCACACAATGCTGTGGGTCCCCTGCTCCCTTAAATCTTAACTTTGTGTCTGTGTTTCATTCTTGCATCGCCCTGTCAGCAACAAAGCAGCTCCATGGAGAGACCCCGAGTGGAAAGGAACTGAAGACCTGAGCCACCAGCCAGCCCCAAATTGCCAGCCATGAGAACAAGCCACCTTGGAAGTGCACCTTCCAGCTCAGACAAGCTGCTGTAGCTGACACCACAAAAAGCAACAAAAACCGTCCCTGCTGAGCCCTGCCCAAATTACAAGTTGGTGAGCAAAATAGAGGTTGTCCTTTTTAAGCTGGTAAGTTTTCTGGTGGTTTGTTATACAATAACAGACAATTGAAACAAGTTTGGAATCCTCCAAAGACTGGTTATGTGTGTGCATCAGTGTTTGCACAGGCATTGAACAAGTTCATATAGGCATAGAAACAAAAACTGAAAACGAATCACACCAAACTGCTAGTTTGTGTGTAGGGCAAAGGCAGAAGTGAAAGAATTTCTCTTTTAAATTTCTGTGCTCACAACTTTTTTTTTACATTAAGCCCTGCAACATCTGTAAATATATATAGTTTTATGTATTTACATATATTTACGAATATGTATGAATATATATGAGAAAAAGTGCTTACAGTAGTGCTTTCTTGCACACAGAGAGATATGTGTACTGATTTGAATGTTATCTACCCCATAAAAGACTAGGTTCTTAAATCCATTCTAGTCAGGGAAGACTTATTGTGGGTGGGACCTCTTGATAAGGTTGTTTCCATGGAGATGTGACCCCGCCCATTCAAGGCAGGTCTTAATCCTTTACTGGAGTCCTTTAAGAGAGCTCACCTCAGAGAAGCTAAGAGAGACATTTTGGAAAGAAGCTAAGATTTGCAATCTAGTGTTTGCCCCCAGGAGAAGCTAAGGGAGAGATGCTTAGACAGAAATGTCCTGGGAGAAAAAAGCAGAGAAGCTAAGAGAGAAGTTAAGAGAGGAAATCTAGAGTTTGCCCTGGGAGAAGCAAGCAAGGACCCACAGGAGCTGAGACAGAAGCCCAGAGACATTTTGGAGAAAGCCATTAAACCAGAAGCTAAGCCAGGGAGAGAAGGTTCAGCAGAGCCAGCCACGTGCCTTCCCATGTGACAGAGGAACCCCAGATGTCATTGACCTTTCCTCAGAGAAAGTGTCTACCTCTTGATGCCTTAATCTGGACATTTTCATGGCCTTAGAACTGTGACTTTGTTAACTAATAAACCCCTATTGTAAAAGCCAATCCATTTCTGGTACGTTGCATTTTGGCAGCTTTTGCAAACTGGAACAATATGCTTGCTTTTTTATGGCAGAACAAGGACTCATGCACCAGCTCTGAGCCTAGGGACCCTCTGGTGCACATATGAGGGACTTCACTAGCTTGGAACATCCCCCCATTCATTCCTTGACCCTCAACAGAGAAGAGAGCAAGTCATGGACTTGGGGTCAGCCGATTCTTGTTAAACTCTATTTTGCTGTTGACCTGCTGTGTGACCTTGGACAAGTCACTTGCCCTCTCTGGGCCTCTTGTCCCTCCTCTGTAAAAAAGCCATCCTAATTAGGCCCGTGGGGATTGGAGGAGCAAGTGTCTGTGTGTTTTCATTGGGTTCTCTAGAAGCAGACCATGACACAAGGATTCAAGAGCAAGTACTTTATTCAACCACAAGTTGTTTATTTGCAAGATGATCCCTGGAACAGACCAGTTAGAATTGGTGAAGTGAGACAGGGAAGGGAGGTGGCCAGTACAGGGGGATTATAAAGGAAAGTTCCACAGTGGGCACCTGAGGCTCAGTCCCACCGGGGAGCTCTTGGAGATGGAGTAGGACACGTACCTCAATGACACCCCACCCCAGGATGAGGGAGCTGGGGTATCAATTCCCCAATACCCACCAGTCATTGGTCAGAGGAGCCTGGGGACAGGGACAGGGGGAAGGGGCTCCCACAGCAGCTGCTGCAGGAGCAGAAGCACAGCCTGATATGGACAATGGCAGTCACTCAGTGAGTGGGGTATCTGCTCCTGTTCCCCTAACACAGACACATGCACACACATGCACGCATGCACGCATATACACACACACGCACACATATGCACACACACATATGCACACACATGCACACACGCACGCACACATGCACACACACATACATTTACATGCACAGGCACATCCAATCACACACTCGCACGTATACACACCTTACACAAACACACACACATGCGCACACATTCACATACTCACATTTACAGGTAGGCATAATCACATGCTCACATAAGTATGCACAAAAAGTACACGTGCACACACAGTCACACAAACGCACTCACAGACACACAATACATGCACACAATTCACATATTTACATTTGCATGCACAGGCACACACAGTCACATAAATATGCACAAAAAGTAAACACAAATACACACAATCACACAGGGACACACAGCCACATCCTCACACACGCACAGCCAATACAGTCGCACATACATTCACACATATGCACACATGCATGCACGCATGTACTCATGTGCACACATACACACCCACATACACCTACCGTGCACTCACAAACACACGTGCACACACTCACATACACCCACCCACCCACACACACACACACACACACACACACACAGTGGATTGACACCAGAGGCCTCAAGCCCTGTTGTGCCGGAACTCTCCGGCAGAGGGAGCGCCGGGCTCACTCGGAGCCGGGACGGAGTCTGCCCGCGGCCGGTGTCAGGGCCACGCCCGGGGCGTTTTGACAGTTCCACGCGCGGGAACAGCAAGGTGCAGCCCTGCAGGCCCCACGCCTCCCCTCCTGCCGCTGTACAGGCATCAGCCGTCACGGCCCTTAGGGGAATCCCAGCGTGCTCTCCACGCTCGATGATTCCGGAAACCCCCCCCTCCCAAGGGGCCGAGCCGGGCTTCGAACCCAGAGATGTAGCCTCCGAAGGCTGCTCTATTTTTCCTGGGGGTGGGGGGGGGCGTTTGCAGCGAGGGCCCCATAAGGAGTGTGGAGAAGAGTGCAAGCTTGTAGAGCATCCGGAGAGCTGGGGGTGTGGGAGAGGCAACATTAGCATCGGGGGCTGCAAGTTTCTCACTCAGCCCCCAAGAGTCGCTCCCCCTTCCCCCGGACCCCAACTCTGCGGGCGTTCCGACCCCGGATCCCTGCAAACGCCACCCTGGGTTGTCCCGGGAACACCTCCCAGCCTTGGCTCCTATCCTCCAAGCCCCCCACCTCACCCCAGCTGTTGCTGACACCCCCTTCCAGGCAAAAAAGAGTTTAGGGACCCAGTTCAGGACTGGAGCCCCCTAGGGACAGGGCAGAAAAGGATTCAGGGCTCTGCTGAGGCTCCAACTATGAAAATCATTGTAGGACCGTGAGTGAAGCACTTCATTCTGTGGGTCTCACTTTCCACCTCCGTTAAAAGACGTAATACTCAAAATGGTTTAAATTATTTTCATACCATGTATATTTTACCACAATTAAAAATTAATTTTTAAAGAAATAGTATCCATCTCATAAAATCTGTGTGAATATATACTGGAAGACCATGCAGAAAACACGCAATAGACTTTAAATTTCGTTATCGTTATATTAATTTTGGAGAGCCCCAAGGCTCAGTCCCTAAACTAACACATGGTTAGCACCCCCTTAGGGATCTCACCCACTCTTTGGGCCCTAAACACCATTTAAGTACTGAGGCTTCCCAAAATAGTCCCCCCCCCCAGCCCAGTGCTCTCTCCCCAACTCCAGACCTGTCCATGCAATGGCCCATTTGACAGCTCCAAGAGGGCATCCCAAGTGTATCCCCATTTCCTCTCCTGGCTAAAGCTGAGATCCTGATCTTACACACACACACACACACCTCCAGAAAAAATACACAACTCACTACAGCACTCCCCATCTCAGTTCATAGCAGCTCCAAACTGGAGTCCTCTTCTCTCCAACCCCCATGATCCATCAGCAAACCTGCCAGCTCCACCTTCCTAAAATCATCACTGCGTAGCACCTGGCTCAAGCCCCCACCCTCTCCTCCCTGGACTAATGGGTCACGCCCACCTGGTCTATTGAGCCCCATCCTTGCCTCCCACAAACTCTACTCAACACAGCAGCCAAAGGAACACTATGACCATACGACAAATCTCTCTCCTCTGCTCAGAGTCCTGCATGCCGTGGCTCCCCGTTTCTCTCCCCACTGCTTCCAAGGCCATGGGTGAATTTACTTGCTATTCAGTGTTTACCAGCTGCCTCCCCCTCTCCACGAGATTGTCAGCTGGACAAGGGGCAGCTGTTCACGGCAGATGCTCAATAAATATTTGTTGAATTAATACTGTTGTTGACATTGTCACTGCACACAGCTATATTCCCACTTCAGAGAGGACGCCCTGTCCAGTTTCCCCAGCCAGACACCTGTGCATCTCCCTTATCTTCCCCTCCCCCTCAGCCCTCAAGACCAGAAAGTCATCCCAGTTCTTCCTGTGCCTCTTGAACCTCAGCTTTCCTCTTCTCTTCTCCATGCTTGTAGCCCCCTGTCTCCCCCTCCAAGCCACCTCCATGCAAGTTCCAGAGGGATCTTCCTAACACATAGATTTGGTCATTCCAGTACTGCCCCTGCTCACACACCCTCTGTGGCTCCCAACTACCCTCAGCATAAAGCCTGAACTCTGGCATGGCCCACAAACCCTGCAGCATAGGACCCCTGCCCTCTGTCCCCCCATGCTGCCCCCACTCTCCAGATCCAGCCCCGCTGGCCCATCTTCAGTTCCTGAACACACCATGACCTCCCTCACCTCAGGACATTTGCCCATGCTGTTCCTTCTGCCCAATATGCTTTTCCCTGCCCTTCTTGACCACTCAACTGCTACCCCTACTTCAGCATCATTTCCTCAGAGAAGCTCTCCCTGGCACCCCTTCCCCACCCCCTGCTGTGCTCTCCTAGCACCAGGGACCTCTTGTTTGGAACTTATCACAGGTCCTAAAGAAACATTTGCTTGTGGAAGTGTTTGTTCCACATCTGCCCACCCCACCCCACCCCACCCAGCCTGCAAACTCCAGGAATAAGGTTTGTCTTGGCTTCTGGCCCAGTGCCAGCAGGTGCTTAGTTAATATGTAATATGATGGCATAAATGAATGGATGAACTGTCCCCAAAAGTCTGAATTTATGTCCGAAGGCAAAGAGCTTCCCAGCCCCCTAGCCCACAGCTTCACCCAGATACTTCCCGCCTCTGCTCAGAGCCCTCATGGGAGAGGTCAGGCCCCTTCTTGGGCTCTAGAAGACGAGGTATAAGGGTCTGGCCGGGCTGGGGGTGGGGGGAGAGGGCGTGCCCGTGTCCCTTGCTTTTATTCTGCAAAAATCAGAGCACTCAGCGAAGAGCCTTTGAGCAAGGGAGGAAGGAAGGGGCTCGCGAGGGTCTGGGTTTACAAAACAACAAAAGCAAACAGCCTGGCCCCTGGGATGCAGCCCCGCAACTGACGTCCGGGTTCGGGGCTCCAGCTCCCAAATTCCGAAGGTGGAAGGCGGCCGGGGTCCGCAGGGGCGGGGCTTGAACCCGAAAGGCAGGTCTTACGTCCTTGGAAGGCTCCATGGGTGGGCGGGGCCTGGGGCCCTGGTTTCGCGGGGGTGTGGCCTTGGCTTCCAGTGTCTAAGAGGGGCTGGACCTAAGTCCGAGGGATACAGGAGGCGGGGCCTGGTCCCGGGGGCGGGGATCAGGCTGTGGGGGCGGGGCCTTTGGTGCGAGGGTGTGGCCTGCACCAACAGGTTGCTCAAAGGCGGAGCCTGGTTCTCCAAGGGCGGGGCCTGGTCCTTCATGGGAGGGGCCTTGCCTTTCTGGGCGTGGCCTGGCCCTCCGGGGTGGGTCCTGTGTGTTTCTGGGCGTGGCCTGGCCCTCCGGGGTGGGTCCTGTGTGTTTCTGGGCGTGGCCTGGCCCTCCGGGGTGGGTCCTGTGTGTTTCTGGGCGGGGCCTGGCCCTCCGGGGTGGGTCCTGTGTGTTTCTGGGCGGGGCCTGGGTCCCCGGATCCGCCCCGGCGCTGCCGCTCAGGCCCGCGGAGGCAGCGGCTCCACGTTGAGCCAGATGCCGCTCTCTGTGCGGAGGATGAGCTCGGGCTTCCTCTGCACCTTGCGCGTTCGGTCCACGCTCAGGCGGAAGCGCAGCAGCGTGAGCGCCACAACCACACGCATCTCGGCCATGGCGAAGCTCTGTCCGATGCAGTTCCTGGAGGAAGGGGCACCCTGCGTGAGCGAAGGACCCTGGGCCTCGCATTCTCCAATGGGGTGAAGCCATCCTGGGCCAGGTGAGGATTACAGGGCCGTCCCAGGAATCGCCAAATGAATGCGACCTGGGGGTCGCGAGTTCGAATCCTGACTCTGCCTGTTACTAGCTGTGTGTGCTGGGTAAATGACCTCCCCCTCTGGGCCTCAGTTTCCTCGTCTGTGAAACCAGGAAGATGGCATCACAGAGCCGTGGCGAGCTCCTGGGTCCAGAGCTCCCGGCCTGGCATACAGTAGGCGCTCAATCAATCCACGGGCTGCAACTGCAGAGCCTGAGCTGGGGGCCTGCACCCGACTGGCAGAAAGCAAGTGGTCCCAGCTCCTCTAGGGCACATTCCTGGCTTCCCACCACCCCGACGTTCCTCCCACACCTGGCGGGTGCAGGGGAAGATGGAGGAGTTACCTGGGTCCCGCGGAGAAGGGCACATAAGCTAGCGGCGAGCGCTGCTGTGTGTTTTCCAGGTCAAAGCGGTAGGGGTTGTACACCTGTGGGCAGGAACAACCTGGAGGTGAGTCCGGAGTGACCACCCCACCTTCCCAGGCTGGGCCTTGCCCTCAGCCACCAGGTACCAGCCCAACTGGATGGAGAGAACCCAGAAGCTGAACGGGAGGGTGGGAGAAGGAAGGCATGCAAGGGTGAGCTCCCCATCTCCCATGAGGCAAATCCGGGCTCCTCTCCCAGATCCCAGCACGCCCCTGCTCATCTCCCCCATAATCCTACCTCCCTGGCCACCTCTTCTCTTCAAGACTCATTCCTGCTTCAGGACCTTTGCACGTCCTGTGTCCTCTGCTTGGGACACTCGTCCCCTCACTATTCATACCCTTCAAGTCTCAGCTCAGACACTTCTTCCTTGCAAGACCTTTCCTGACCCCCCAAGCTAAAGCACCTGCCCCAACCCAGCCCCACATAGTATTTCCTTTGTTGCATTTATCAGTATTGGAAATGATCTTATTTATTTATTTGCTTATTCTATTTCCCTGTGCTAGACTCTGAGCTCCAGGAAGACAAAGCAGTATCTGTTCTCCTGGGCACTGCTCTGTCCTCAGTGCCCAGTCCAGAGATTGGCACACAGTAAGTGCTCGGTAAATGTCTGTTGACTCAATGAATTAACAATGAGTGGGTGAATAAGTTTGGGGGGAAGGAGTGCTTGGAACCTGAACCCAACCCTGCTCTGTCTTCCTGGTGGGGAGGGGAAGGGAGACCCCACTGCACCAGGACCAGCCCCTCTGGGGAGAAAGGAGCTGAGGGCAGGGAGGGTGGGGGACAGGAGCTCACCTTGGAGTCAGGCCACACGATGGGGTTGTGGTGGATCCCATAAATGCTGACCAGGCAGATGACTCCTGTGGGGAAGGCTGGGGTCAGTGGAATGGGCACAAGCCAGGGCCTCCTCTGGAGAATCCCCTCCCCAGCTCCTCCCCGGGCCACAGTGTTCCCAAGAGTCATATGCCAACACTTCCTTCCCATCTTTCCCTGAAAATTTCTTCTAAACCCCACATACCCCCTGCCTCTCCCTAGGAAGTCCCCCCATCACCTTCCTCTGCCTTCTTTCTGGCTGCCATACTGGCCCTACAGGATCTTTCTCACACACAGATCTAACATTAATCCTCCTTGGCTCAAACACCTTCCATGGCTCCCTGCTGCCTTCAGGAACAGATACAAGTGCCTCCACCAGGCATTCAAGGCCTTTCATGATTGGCACTCCCAGACTCTGTTCCATAACATGCTCACTCTCTCACTTCTAACTTCCAAGGCTCACCTCCATTGTTCCTTCCTCCGGGAAGCCCTCCTTGCACTCCTCCCCAGATAGAGTCACTGCTCCATACTTTGGGCTCCTCCAGGCCCTGTCACATCCTTTAGACCATCCCTGGCCCCAGAATGTCTGTGCCCTGCTCTCTGAGTAATACTCCAGACCCCCAGCATCCACCCCAGCCAGAGCTTGGTCTTCAGATAACCACTGAACGCAAACAACCGTTTCCTACCTGCACCCTCACGACACCTATTCAT
This sequence comes from Bradypus variegatus, assembly GCA_004027775.1. Classification (NCBI taxonomy): domain Eukaryota; kingdom Metazoa; phylum Chordata; class Mammalia; order Pilosa; family Bradypodidae; genus Bradypus; species Bradypus variegatus. The sequence goes on from PVKY010010686.1 coordinate 8,347, forward strand.
TCCTTTCCACTGGACCCTCCCACTTCTATATGCCCCCCCACACACACACCCGGCCCACACACAGCCCCACCCCTCCTGCCTCATCTCTCCAGAAGCAACCGGCCCATCGTGAGCTGCCACATCCACGGGGATGGTGCACCTGGGGCAGGTATGGCCAGGTGCGGTGGGGAACAGCCCAGGCATGCTGCACGCACCCTTGGGAATGACGCGTCCATCCGGGAGCTTGACGTCCTCTGTGCAGCGGCGGGAGACGAGGGTCACGGGGGGGTACTGACGCAGGCTCTCCTTGATGCACATGGTAGTGAAGGGCAGCTGGGTCAGGTCGTCCCTGGGGAGAGCAGGGCTGTGGCTCAAGGCCAGACCACGTGACACCCCGGCCGGCACGCACGCGCACATTCAGGAGCAGCTGGGCAAGGAGCCAACCCAAGACCTCACACTTGCCCTTTGCATCTACCACTAATGCTCGGGATGCAAATAACCACCGACCAATCAGAATAGTTCTAGCAGTGGGGCAGGCTTCTGTGGAGCCCCTGCTGGGCCCAGGGCTGATCCTTTAACTATATTTAGGGGGATACCTGGATGGTGAGGGGTAGGGGTGGGGTGCCAGTACAGCCAGGGAGGCTCAGGGCAGTGGCACGTATTGATTTCAGTATTTAAAAACCCGTGCATCCTCTCCTGATACTATTATTTACTGAGTACTTTCTTCCTTTGGATTTCAGGACCCCAAATTAGATTAATCAGGACCCTTAGTTCATGATCCCAGTAGTTTTCTTTAAGCCAGCAGGCTTAACTGTCTCTTTCAAAGACACTCAATATCATTTCCATCAAGGGCAAACAGTATCCCTGACATAAAAGTATCCACAAACATTAAAACTACTGAAAAACAGGAGAGCGCTATTAAATTCTGGTTAGACACTGTCTTCTGCCCAACTCTTTGCCCTTGAGGCATCTTTCTCCTTTATTAAAAAGGCAGATTAGCAAGTATTCACAAGGTTTTCAGGATCCAGTAGCACCCAACTGAGAGAGTCTCCCCATGGTCATAAGCTGAAAGGTTGAGGGAAAGCTGAAAGGGACTAATTTGCTCACTACATAGCTCAGGACTATTGCAAGCGATTGTCTTTCTTCGCACCCCCCACCATGTATTCCCACTATGTACCCCGTTATGTATCCAAGCCCTTTGCCATGTGACTTTGAAATACATTCCAGTCAGGTGGGTGGGCTCTATTTCCTGCCCCATGCATGCTGGGCTTGGCCATGGGCTTGCTTTGGCCAGTGGAATATTAGGATGCAAGCAGAGGTGGGAGGCTTTTTGTGCTTCTGGAATCTGCTGCAAGAACATGTCCATGGTAGCTGCTGGTCCCAGGAGAGTGATTAGAAAAATGGAACAAGACCTGAACCCAATCCTTGATTTGAAAACCAGCCCAGTTAACCTAGCAGAGATCACCAGCAACAGCCAACCCACAGACTTATGAGCAAGAAATAAAGGCTTACTATAAACCCCAAAGTTGAGTTTTGGGGTGGGGGAGCTATTTGTTATGCAGCTTTATTGAGACAATAGCTGACTGAGATACTTTGAGAACTCTTGCATTATGAAGTAGGCCTGTTGATTGGTAGTTGGAGAAACTGAAGTTCTAGAGGCTTAAGTGGCTTGACTACAGTCACACAGCCAATAAATGGCAAAGCAGAGGTTCACATCCAAGGTTCTGGTCTCACTCGACCCACCTCCATCATTCCCCTTAACCCCAAACTGACCACTCCAACTCCTCCAGCTCCCGGCCCTTCATGACTTCCTGAATCTCTTCCCGGCACTTGTCCTGGTACTCTGGATACTTTGCCAAGTTGAACAGCACCCATGAGAGCCCACTGGAGGTTGTGTCATGACCTGCAGGCAAATGAGGTGCTTGGATGGAGGCTAAGTGAAGGTATCAGAGATGCCATCTTCAGACAATGAGTCCCCTTCCCATACTCCCTCAGCCTTCCCCCACATCCTCACCCTCAAACATAAAGGTGTCAGCCTCAGCCCGAATGTCCTCATCCGACAGTTCCTTCCCATCTTCATCCTGGAATGGACAATGGAGGAGGCTCAGCCCACTGCTCCCAACCCTCTACATACAGCCTCCCTCTCCCTTAAGTCAAACTTTGGGGGGAAATGTTCCAGGTGGATGGAGACATATACAATTTATCTAAGAAAGATGTAAAGGTGGGGAGGAGAGTACTAGGTGAGGGAAGAGGGAGTTCATGTTTTTTGAGCAGCATCTAACACCAAGCACCCTGCTGGAAACCTGACAACAACCTTGTGAACAGGTTTATTAGCATAATGTTATAAATGAGGAAAGCAAGGCTCAGAGAGAACAGTTATAGGACCAAGGACAAACACCCAGTAAGTGGCAGAGCCAAGACTGGAATCCATGACCATCCAAATCCAGAAAAAAAGTGCTGCTCAAAAAATTCCACAGAAGCTCTTGAGCTTGATAGCTGCACTTAAGGTGGCTATATATGTGAATATCTGTTCTTAGGAAATGTACATGGATATATTATGTGTTCAGGGAGTATGATGTATACAATGTTCTCCCAAATATTTAGAAAATTGATAGAGATATATAGATTATATAGATGATAGATAGATAGATAGATAGATAGATAGATAGATAGATAGATAGATAGATAGATAGATAGATAGATAGATAGATAAAGAGATGGATAGATGAATAAATGGATGGATGGATGCATAAATGGATGGATGGATGGATGGATGGATGGATGGATGGATGGATGGTTGGATGGATGGATAAATGATGGATGGATGAATGGATGGATGGATAAATGGTTGGATGGATGGATAAATAGATGGATGAATGGATGGATAAATGGATAATGGATGGATAGAAAGATAGATGGACTAATAGATGAATAAATGGATGGATGGATGGATGGATAAATGATGGGTGGATAGAAGGATGGATAGATAAAATGGATGAATGGATGGATAAATGAAAAACGGATGGTAGAAATATAGATGGATTGATAGATGAATAAATGGATGGATGGATGGATAGATGGATAGATGAATAGATAGAAAGAATTATACAACAAATGTGACAAATATTAAAATTGGTAGGTCTGGGTATCTGGGTGAGAGGTATGTTGGAGTTCTCTGTACAAGTTTTGTATTATTTTTGCAACTGTCCTGTAAGTGTGAAATTATTTCAAGATTATAAGTTTAAGTTAAAAATTCCACAGATGCACCACTAGAGGATAATCACACATCTCTGCAAGTGCCACCTTTCTTTGGAGTCCTGTAGTTCATCTTTGTAAGTCTTACATGTGCTGCACGTGACTCTACCCTAGATCTCTGTTAATTTTAACATGTAACATTCTATGCAGTTTGTGCTCAATCCACCCTCTCCATCCCAGGGACTCCTCCAAAGTCATATACAGCTCCCCCTCTCCCTTAAGTCAAACTTTGGGGGGAAATATTCCAGGTGGATGGAGAAATGCAAGTTATCTAAGAAAGACCTAAAGTTCAGGAGGAGAGAACAAGGTGATAGAGAGAGATGGATAAGTGAATAAATTGATGTGTGGATGGATAAATGGATGGATGGATGGATGGATGGACTAATGGTTGGATGGATGAATAAATTGATGTATGGATGGATAAATGTATGTATGTATGGATAAATGATGGAAGGATGGAAGGATGGATGGATGAATGGATGAATGGATGGATAAATGGTTGGATGGATGAATGGCTAAATGGATGGATGAATGGATGGATAAATGCACGTTCACCTTGGCCAGGAGCAGCACATCAATGAAGTCCAGGGTCTTGCCGTGCTTGGCCTTGAGCCAGGCTTCAGCCCCCTGATGGAGCAGTGCCTGCCGCCGCTCCTGGATGACCTCGGTGGTGAAGTGATGCACAGTGTCACAGGCCTGCCGGAAACGCCGCCCGTCAGCCGTGCGGTAGTAGATGAAGTCCAGGTGGTGGTGCAGTCGGTACTGACGACGGACCACCAGGGCACTCAGCTCAATGATGGCCGAGATGTAATCACTCATCTTCCTGCCAGGCAGAAGGGCCATGAGCCCAGGCCTGTCCCCCAGGCCACAGCCCA
>PVKY010010687.1:0-12471 GCA_004027775.1 Bradypus variegatus
TATATATCCCAAAGAATTGAATGCAGGGACTCAAACAGATATTTACACACAGACGGTCCTGGTGGCATTATTTACAATTGCCAAAACTTGGAAGTAACCCAAGTGTCTATCGACCAATGAATGGATAAATAAAATATGGTACATACATACATACAATGGAATATTATTCAGCTGTAAAAAGGAAGCTCTGATGCATGTGACAACATGGATGAACCTTAAAGACATCATGTTGAGTGAAATAAACCAGACACAAAAGGACAAATATCGTATGGTCCCATTGATAAGAAATAATTAGAATAAGCAAATTCATAGAGTCAGAAACTAGAATATAGATTATTAGGGGCCGAGGTGGGGATAGGAAATGGGATTAATGCTTAAATTGTACAACGTTTCTATTTGGGGTAATGGAAAAGTTTGGGTAATGGATGGTGGTGATGGTGGCACAACATTGTGAATATAATTAATAGCAGTGAATTATATATTTAAATGTGGTTAAAAGGGGAAATTTTAGGTTATGTATATGTGACTAGAATAAAAAATTTTTAAAAAGAAAACACAGTGTGTTGGTTTGAATCTATGATATGTCCCCCACAAAAGCTATATTCTTTCATGCAATCTTGTGGGCGCACAGTTATTAGTCTTTTGATTAGGGTGGAATATTTATTAGGTTGCTTCCATGGAGATGTGACCCACCCAACTGTAGGTGAGACCTTTTGATTAGATCATTTGCAAGGAGATGTGACCCCGCCCATCCAGTGATTACTTCACTGGAGTCCTTTAAGAAAGCTCACGGAGAGGAACAGCTAAAATATATAATCCAGTTTACCCCCAGGAGAAGCTAAGGGCCAACACAGACCCAGACGCTTGGAGATGCAGACAGAAAGATGTTTGGAAATGCTATGCTAAGAGATGAAGCCCAGAATTTGTCCCAAAGAAGTTAAGAAAGGACCCCACCCCCCAGAGGCTTCGAGAGAAACACACTGGGAGAACAAACAAGGATGCACAGAGGCTAAGAGAGATAAGCTAAGAGAAACAGAAGCCCAGAGACAATTTGGAGAAAGCCATTTGAAACCAGAACCCAGGAGCAAAGGACCAGCAGATGCCAGCCACCTGTCTTCCCAGCTGACAGATTTTCTGGACACCACTGACCTTTCTTCAGTGATGGTATCCTCTTGTCGATACCTTAGTCTGGACACTTTTATGTGCTGAAAACTGTAAATTTGTAACCTAATAAATCCCCTTTATAAAAACCAATCCATTTCTGGTATTTTGCAAAATGGCAGCTTTAGCAAACCAGAATACACAGGAATGTACAAGCAGTGAACCTTAATATAAACCATGTACTACAGTTAATAGTCCAATTATAAAAATGTGCTTTCATCAGTTGTAACAAATGTAACATATTAATGTGAGGTGTTAATAATAGGGTGGTATATGGGAATTCTGTATTTTATACATGATTTTTCTGTGAACTAATAACTTCTCTAATAAAATTAAAAAAAATAAAATAGTAGTTATTTTAATATTAAATTATACTCTATTATTTATATATCTATAAATTTTAACTAATTTTATTAATACTAAATCAGTGTATTAATAGTAGACAAAATATATTCAGAGCTAAGGGATAAAGAAGGTTATTTCATAAAAATAAATGAGTCAATTCATCAGGAGGATGTAACAGTTTAGGATTAAACAATTGGCCCCAAATAACAGAACTTCAAAATTATATGACGCAAAACCTAAAAGGTTACAGAAAGAGAACTGCTGTAGAAAATGAAAAATCCACAATCATGGTTGGCTATTTCAATACTCCTCTCTCAAAAACGGACTGAACAATCAGACAGAAAATCAGCAGGATATGTAGATTTGCACAACACTATCAACCAGCTTGATCAAACTGCACTTATAGAACATTCCACTTGACAATAGCAAAATACACATTCTTTTCAAGTGTACACGGAACATTTACCAAGATAGAACATTTTCTGAGCCACAAAGATCCGAATAAATTTAAAAGGACTTAAGTCATGCAAAGTACACTCTCTCGCCACAATGGAATTAAATTAGAAATCAATAAAAGGTCTGGAAAATCAGAAAATATTTAGAAACTAAATTACAAACTTCTAAATACAACCCATGGATCAAAGAAGACTTCAAAAGAGTTACTAGAAAGTTTTTTTGAACAAGTGAAAATAAAAACATAACATATAATTTATGGGATGCCATTAAAGCAATATTTCAGGAAGACTTCCAGTAAATAAATATGATGACATTAGAGTCAGCAAGTAAAACATAGGTTCCCAGGGGCCTAGGAGGTGTCAAGGAGTGGGGAGTTAATGCTTAATTGGTGCGGGGTTTGTGTCTGGGATGATGGAAAACATGGTGGTAATGGTGGCACATTGTAAAATGGAAAATTTTAAGTTGTGTACATGTTACCTGAACAAAATTAAAAAAAAAACTCATAAAACTGTATAACACAGAGTGAACCCTCATGTAAACTGAACTAAAATTAGTATAATTATAATAATATTATTGCATCAATTGTAACAAAGGGACCACACTAATGCAAAATGTTAATAATGGAGGGGTGGTATATGGGAACTCTGTACTAGCTACATGATTTCTTTCTAAACCTTCAATTGCTATAATAAATAAAAAAACAAAAAAATTTTTTGAACGGATGGAGAAAAAATATACCATACAAACATTAATCAAAAGAAAGCTTATGTAGCAATACAACATTCAGACAAAGCAGACTTCAGAGCGAAGAAAATTATCAGGGCTATTACATAGTGATAAGTATGTCGATTCCCTAAGAAGACTAACTAACTCTAAATTTGTGTGCATACAATAACAGAGCTTCAAAATACATGAAACAAAAACTGACAGAATGGAAAGGAGAAATAGGCAAATCCCCAGGGAACACAGCAGACAGCTCCCTCTTCTCGTACAACTTACTTTCTAGTTGGGGGACAAAACACAAATAAAACATTGTGTTTTGATGAATCTAAAACTGAGGCTGCATTAGAGTATCGAGCTGGACAGTTCCCGAGGAAAAGGCACTTACGCATGTCACATATGAACATGTGGACACCTGAGGATGTGCCGTCCAGGCAGGGGACAGGAGGGTGCCCGTGTGGCGGAGCAAACAAGCAGGAGGAAGAGAGGGGCTGGGGACAGTCACTGGGGTCGTGGGGAACAGGTCCCTCAAGGCCTTGCAGACCAGTGTTTGGATTTTAGTTTAAGTGGGAGGGGCAGGCAGGGGGAGATTTTAAACAGAGAATGACTTGATTTAGGCTGCATTATTTAAAAATCACTCTTGATTAGCAATTACACTCAAGTGGGAAAAAATAAGTAACTTGGAAACTCTTTCATTAATCAAAACAAAATTTGATTCCCTCTTCAGAAAATGTTGGGAAATTATATGGGAAATTGTTAATAAATTACAAGACTAAAATCTTTTACTTTTGAGAGGAGGAATGACAAAATAATTCAGACTTAAATCACATTTTCTCAATGTTTTAAATGACAGTTTTTAGACAGAAAATAAACATTTTTAAAGTAGTTTACAAATTTTTAAGGACAACATATGTGTGGATATTATTTCTGAGACACAAGTTGATCAGTGGAACCAACTATTCATTTACAGTTCTTAAGTAAATCATAACCTGCTAAAGCTTCATTAAAATGTCGAGATACAGGGAAAGAAATGGGTAAACCAAAGGAAGAGAACATTTTACATTTTCCTATTGTCAGACATTACCATGAAGCACAAGCACACAGAGTGTGGTGGCAATGAGGTGCGCGGGGTCAACTGGTTGCAGTAACTTCCTCTCGGGAGGGTGTGTGTATGTGTGTACACGTGTATGTGTGAAAACTAGATTTCAAGAAACAGTATCTTTGAAAATATTAATTAACTATATTTTGTGCACTCTAAACAAACAAAAAAATGTAATTCAAACTCTAAAATGGCACTATCCTGTGACCTACACCGAATCTGGTTAAATAATTTCCAACCAGATTCAGGTTTTAGATGTAAAACAGTGAGAGCTTAGAAGTTCCCTAAGAAAACAGAGGTGAGTACTGAGACAGTCTTGGAGATGAGGAAAGCCTTTCTGAGGTGACACCGAGGCAGACACCATCAGGGAGCCCAATAGAGTGCAGGACCCCGTGGAGAGGAGGAGAGGTCCTGCTGCACGCCGCCCACGGAAGCATCAGGGCTGCAGGTGTGGGAAAGCCGTCCAGCAACACAGATTCAAAGGGAAAACGTCATAGCCGCCGACCCAGTAATTCCACACCTGATTCCCTGCAGTACAAGGACCAGAGCACCGGGACATAAACAGAGCGACGCTTATTGTGGCTTCCCTCCTACAGGCAAGAACTGGGCATCTTGCAAAAGCCCACCCACGGGGCACTGGCTGGACGGACTGCACACCAAGCAGCGTGAGGGCACAGACCAGGAAGAGAGGAACCGAACATGTCAGGTGGTCTGTAGGGGTTTCCCTGAGCTAAGAGAGAAGAGCAAGGAGCAGAAAACTAAAATGCCAATTCTGTAAAATAAATCATGACTAAGGCATTGTGTGCTTGGGTATATAAGAACAGATCCATATAGGTCTAAGATTGTGTTATAGGTTGAAGAAAACACAGGCACACACACTCCAGGTTTTCCCCATGGGACAGAGGGTGGGAGCCAAAACGAGCGGTGGGTCCCTGCCTGCCCCCACCCCTGGCTGAGGGCGCCTGCACGAAGAGGGGAAGGGAGAAGGGCCACCAAAACGTTCCTGGCAGCCAGCTCAGGGCCGGAGAGTTTCCTGTAACTTTCGCTTTCTATTTCTATGCTGTTTGAATTCTTTAGAATCACCCCATACTCCTTATATAATAAAAAAAACATTTTAAGTATGGCAAATCAGAATACATATTTAAAAATTTAAGGGCAAAATAGTTCACTATTTTACAAAGGGTTAATCTTTGTTATATAAGGAGCTTTTCCACATCCATAGGGAAAAAAAGAACATCCTCTAGAAAAATGGACAAATGATGTGAACAAGTAATTCACGGAAGAATAATATTTTTTCAAGGTCAACCTCACATAGCTTTCAAATAACTGGAAATTAAAAAGAGATGCCAAAGCAATTAAGTCAGGAAATAGCCAAAAAGGAAAACTCTTTGTATTGGCAAGGATGTTGGGAAACAAGCATTTCACACCCTATGTGCTGGGAATGTAAAATAATTGTTTTTGCTGGAAGACAATTTGGCAAAGTATAACAAAAGCCTTAAAAATGTGTATATCCTTTCACTCAGCATTTCTACTTCTAGGAATTTATTCTATGGGAATCATCATGAATATGTACCAAAAATGTTCATACGAATGTTTCTTGCATCTCTGTATAAAATAATTAAAACTGAAAAGCCAGTCTAAAGAATCTTCAACAGGGACGGCCATTAAGTGGAACAGAATACAGCAATCAAAATGACGAAGTCGACTTTCAGAGACGGCTGAACGCATACATTGTGTCCACATATTCTCCTGCCAAAAATTTAATTGAAATAACAGAAAAATAAGTAAGTAAAACTGGAGCATCACTGAAAATCTAGGACAGCTATCCACAATCCAGAATCCTTAGAAATTTCTGGAAGAGAAGGAAGCATAGCAAAAGATAAATCTGCAAACCTAATAGAAGAAAGTAATTTATAACCCCATGCAGACAAAAGCAAGGGCCTCCATGAAAATGAGTTTTCCCAGTGGAATTTCTAAATACCTCCTCGGTTAGAGAAGGGGTGAGGCAGGCACAGTGGCAGAGAAACTGACTGAAGGGCCATTTTGGCCTTAGAAGCACTGGGTGGCGGGCAGGGGACAGCAGCCCCGTGAGGGCACCCCGCCCCGAGAGGCCACCACTCTCTGCAGCCCTGGCGCCCAGCCTGCCCCGTCTCAGCCCCTTTCCTCTCCCTGGCACAGTCTCCTGTGGCAGGTGCAGGAAATGCCCTTTCTGTCCTGGTGGTGGGCGTCTGTCCCATGTGCGAGTACCCAGAGCCAGTCCATGGGACTCACAGAGGCCAGGGAACCCCGTGGGGTAGGACTCAGGCTTCTAAATTCTATAGTCGTCAATATTATGAAGTTCTTTACAATGAACATATACTCATTTGTATATTTAAGCCTAAATATACATCAGATTCATATTAAGAGATACTAAAATAGTATTTTATAAATAAATGTGCACAGCCAAAGTCTGGAAGGTTAGACAGCAAAATGCTAACCACAGTTCCACATGGTGGAGTAACAGCAGACTTTGACTAATTTCTTTACATTTCTTTTCCTATTTTGGAATGAGAGTAGTCTCCTTTAATTAAAAAATACAGACCACTTTAAAAATAGTCAACTGCTTTAAGTGTTGGTAAAGCCACATCACAAATTCAAGGGCATTTATAGCTTTTTGCATCAGAGATTGTCGTTAACAGCAAAATGGAGGGTAGGGTCACCAGAGCAGAAGCTATTTCAAACCATTTCTGGAATTCCAGTACAAATCTGAAATCAAAGACAGGGAGAGGGGAGGCGGGGTCCCCTTTGCCCCACACGGGAGGGTCTGCTCTCCTGCACACGAGAAGCCCCTCGCACATGCTTCAGGAGGGTGGGGACCACATGTCTTGTCCCCGCACTGTGTTTCTAGAACATAGTATGGGCTGAGTAAATATTAGCTGAAGGAGTAAACAAACAAACAAAAAATACACTCTATTACATAAAGGGGACGTCTCTTATAAGTGGATAGCTTCACATCATAAGTACATAAACATAATTGCCTACACATCTAGGCAAAACGTCAATTACGAGGCTAGGAAACTGGCATTTAACAAAAAAGAGGGGAACTTACAGGATGCTTGGCTGAAAGTCTCCCGGTCACAGTTCCAGTTTGATTCCATGTAGAGGAAATGAAGCCCTTTATCAGTTAAAAAGAATTATTTTAAACTCTGAACAATGCAAGGCTGAGTCAAGACAAGCTGAACCTCCAGTTTCTTCGCCTACAATACACAACACTCCCGCGGGGGTCCAAGAGCTGATGGTCCTAAGCTCCCCCCTGCAATGTCTCTGGGGATTACAAAGCTCCTGAGGCGGGAGCAGGGATGGGGAGGAAGGAAGTCATTCCCCCATCCGTGGGAACGGCAGTAAGGAGAGGGAGGGCCAGCTTCACCGGCAGCCATCGGCCGGTCCTGCCACTGTGCACCTCGAGCAGGTCACTGGCCCCGTCTGCCTGCAGAGTCCAGGGCTGGAGAGGGAGGCGTGAGGAGCAACCACTCAAAGGGGCTGAGGCTTTATTTTAGGGAGATGAGAATGTTTTGGAGCTCGATGAACTAAAACAACGACATCTACCTCAAATGATTCCAGAAAAGAGATGTAGTACTAAATGTGAAAGCCCGAGGTCAGCTGCAGGGCTTCCACAGTAATGCAAGGTTTTAAGCTATGTCCATTGATGCTGTTCAGAGACCCGGCTAATCACAAAATCATGTTTCTAGTTCAAGAATATGATTTGCTAAAATTTTTAAAAGATTACACATGTATCTGAACTCAACTATTGATTATATTCTTAATCACAGTATCTGTTTTTTCTTTTTAGCTCTCCTTACCTTTTTCATGCAAGCTAGCAATCCATCTACGAAGGTTGACTTGATCTTGTGAACCTAAATTACAAAAAACGAGAGTAGTTTTTTTTTTTTTTTCAAGTATTTAAATAGGAGCAAGCTTTCGAGTGTCACCTACAGTGCTGGGCCGGTACCACGGGGTGTCACCTGAGATGCGTCCAGGAGGCCCTGAAATGACTGTGGTGGTACCAAGGATTCAGTGACACCGAGCTACAGGGAAAGATGTCACCTCCCCACCTCCTTCTGAATAAATTTTTAATTGTGGAATAATTTTAGATTTACAGAAAAGTTGCAGAGTAGAGAGTTCTGGAACACCCCTCACCCAGTTCCCACCCCCGGTGTCTCCTTTTCAGCTCTCTTTCAGTCCCTCTGCTCCCTCGCAGCCGCCGCACCTGGCAGAGACCGAGCGGCCCGGCAGGTGAGTCGTGACAGCACGTGGCACGGTGGACGGGCGCCGGCAGGGGCTCCGACCCAGCCGCAACGACGGCGCCTGGGAGGTACGGGGCAGGCTCCGGCTGGACGCGGCAGGCCCTGCAGGTGCGGGTCACCGCGGACGCAGAGCACCGCCCGAGGGCTCCAGCCAGGTGCAGGAACCAGGGAAGGGCAGAGGCGTTCGGAGCCGTCTCTACTCGACCCCGCGGACGTCTGCCCCACACGAAGTCCCACACTAAGGACAGAGCGAGGGTTTCCTTCCGGATTCCACTGGTCTCCCCGCTTCCATGCCTCCTGCATTCGCGGGGCTGGGCAGGGCTGATCACAGCCTTGAGTGCAACGGTGCCCGAGGACAGGGAGGCTGTGCTGACATAAAGGCCACGGGACAAAATGCATCCAGTGCCCTTCTGGAGCACCAAAGCCTCTGTACAAAACAACTCACCTCGGGGTCACCCAACTGTGTGTACTTTACAGCAGTGCCAGGACTGCTTCAGTGAGGAGGGAATTTCCTCGTAATCACCAACTTATCTACCAAAAAAAAAATGTAACTTACCTGCCTATATTCCAAAACTATCTTCGGTAATGGATGAAAATCTTGCAGAACATTTAACTAAAAAATGAAAATAAATATCACCAATATAATCCCTTCATTTTAACATTTTTACATTTCAAACACTTATTTTCAGCTGGAAAAAGTCCTCCTAATACATGCAGCAAATGGAGCATACTTTCCCAAAGCAGATTCATGATACGCTCTACAGGTGTCTTAATCCTAATCCATTCCAAAATCACTCCATTCGCTGCGTAGGAGTGAAAGACACTTCACACGAGGTTGGAAATAAGATTCCACTTGAGACTGAAAACGGAAATCTAAACCCAGTGCATGTGAACTGCCACAGAGGGGAATGAACTAAGAAAATGCTACAAATGTGTGACTCAGTCTAGGAACACCCAACAGCAGAATCATGGTTATCTGGGCATAATTTCAGGGAGTTAGCACTGGAATAGGATTATGATTTTTTAAAACATTCTTATTGAGGTAAAATTTGCATAATATAAAATTAATTATTTTAAATAATTATTTCATATTCAATGGCATTTCGTACATTCACAATTTTGTGCAATCACCAGCTATTTCAAGTTTCAAAATATTTTTGAAATCTCAAAAATACATTTTGCTATATGAAAGAAGCCAGATATAAAAGGCTATATCTTGTATGATTCCATTTACATGAAATATCTAGAATAGCCAAATGAATAGAAGCAGAAAGCAGATTAGTGGGTTCCAGGGCTGGAGAGGGAGGCACGAGGAGTAGCTACTTAAAGGGGATGAGGCTTTATTTTAGGGCTATGGGAATGTCTTGGACCTCGATAGAGGTGGTAGTTGCACAACATTGTGGGTGAACTTAATGCCACTGAATTGCTCACTTTAAAATTTTATGCTATGTGAATTTCACCTCAATTTAAAAACAAACAGGAAAAGCCATTTTCATCACCCCCAAAAAACTGCATACCCATCAAACTGTCACACCCCATCCCCACATCAACTGAGGCAATCATGTGTTCATTTTCTTCACTCTATTAGTGTAATGTACCCTGACTGATTTCCATTTGTTGGACTACCCTTGTGTTCTTGCAATGAATTCCACTTTGTTGTGGTGTATAATCCTTTTAATATGCTGTTGGATTTAGTTTACTAACATTTTGTTGAGGATTTTTGCATCTATAGTCATAAGGGATAGTGGTCTGTAGTTTTCTTATAATGTTTGGCTTTCACATCAAGGTAAAGCTGGCCTCACCAAACAAGTTTGTAAGTATTCCAGTCTCTTCTATTTTTAATTTTTTTGTTTTAAGAGTTTGAGCAGATGGTGATAATTCTTCTTTAAATGATTGGTAGAATTCACCAGTGAAGACTTCTGGTTCTGAGCTTCTCTTTGTTAGGAGGTGTTTGATTACACATTCAATCTTTTTACTTGTTAGAGGCCATTGATCATTTTCTATTTCTTCTTCCGTCAGTTTTGGTAGTGTGTGTTTCTAGGAAATTTTTCATCTAGATTATCTAATTTGTTGGTATACAATTGCTCACAGTAGTCTCTTAAAATCCTTTTTTCTGTAACATTGATGCCCCCAATTTCATTTCTGAATTTAGTAGTTTGAGTCTTCTCTTTTTTTCTTAGTCATTCTAGCTAAAGGTTTGTCAATTTTGTTGATCTTTTCAAAGAACCAACTTTTGATTTCACTGACTTTGTCTACTGATTTTTCTATACTCTATTTCATTTGTCTCCACTCAGATCTTGATTACTTTCTTAATTCTTCTGGCTTTGGGTTTAGTTTGCTCTTCTTTTCTAGTTCCTTCAGGTGTAAAGTTAGGTCATTGATTTGAGATCTTTTTTCTTTTTTAATGTAGGCATTCACAGCTACAAAATTTCCCTCTGAGAACTGCTTTTGCTGCATCTCATTTGTTTCAGTATGTTCTGTTTCTTTTTTTTTTTTTCCATTTGTTTCAGGTTATTTTCTAATTTCCCTTGTGATTTCTTCTTTGCCCCATTAGTTGTTTAAGAGTTTAATTTCCACATATTTGTGCATTTCCCAGTTTTCTTTCTATTAATATGGTTGGAGATGATACTTTGTAAGATTTTGATATTTTTAAACTTATTGAAACTTGTTTGGGGGCCTAACATATGGCCTATCCTGGAGAATGTTTCATGTGCACTTTAGAATGTACGTTCTGCTGGTTTTGGGTGGAGTGTTCTGTATAAGTCTGTTGGGTCTAGTTGGTTCATTGTGCACTTCAAGTCCTCTATTATCTTAAGTCTAGTTGTTCTATCTATGATGAAAGTGGGTATTGAAATCTCCAACTTTTATTGTAAAACTCTATTTCTCCCTTCAATTCTGCTAATTTTTATCTCATATGTTGAGACTCTGTTGCTAGGTGTGTATATGTTTATAATTGTTACATCCTCTTAACAGATTAATGCTTTATCAATATAATATCCTCTTTATCTCTTATAAAAATTTTTAAAATTTATTTTGTCTGATATTAGTATAGCCACCCCAGCTTTCTTCTGGTTACTATTTGCATGAAATATCTTTTTTCATCCTTTCACTTTCAAACTGTTGGTGTTTTTTGATCTAATGTGAGTCTCTTGCAGACAGCACATAGTTGGATCATGTTTTTGTTTTAATCCATTCTGCAAATCTCGGCCTTTTGATTGGAGTTTAAACCATTTATACTTAAAGTAATTACTGAGAAGGAAGGAATTACTTCAGCCATTTTGTTGTGTTCTTTTTCTATGTATCTTACATCTTTTATGTTCCTCAATTCCTCCACTCCGTCATTTTTTAAAAATTTAGGTGCCATTTTGATTCCCTTCTTTTGTCCTGTTGGTCCTTTTTTTGTATATTTTTTAGTTGCCTTCTCTGTGGTTATCCAGGGGATTCCAATTAACATCTTAAGCTTTTAACAACTAGTGTGAATATTATCAAATTAGTTTCAACAGTGTATAAATACTCTGCTCCTATACATCCCTGTCCTTCCCTCTTTTTGTAAATGCAATTTTACTGAGATATATTCACATACCATACAATCATCCAAAGTGTACAATCAGTTGTTCACAGTACCATCATATAGTTGTGCATTCATCACCACAATCAATTTTTGGAATATTACTCCAAAAAATAAAAATACAAATAAGAATAAAAATAAAAGTTCAAGAGAATACCCAAAACATCTCATACTCCTTTTCCCTCTCTATTACTCATTTGCTACTTGTCCCCCTTTTTTCTACTCATCTGTCCATACACTGGATAAAGGGAGTGTGAGCCACAAGGTTTTCACAGTCACACAGTCACACCGAACAAGCTTTATAGTTATATTCTCATCTTCAAGATTCAAGGATACTGGATTGCAGTTCAAAAGTTTCAGGTATTTTCTTCTAGCTATTCTAATAGACTAAAAACTAAAAAGAGATATCTATATAATGTATAAGATTAACCTCCAGAATGACCTCTTGACTCTATTTGAAATCTCTCAGCCACTGAAATTTTATTTTGTTTTATTTCTCTTCCTCCTTTTGGTCAGGAATGCTTTCTCAATCACATGATGCTAGGTCCAGGCTCATCCCTGAGAGTCATGTCCCACATTGCCATGGAGATTTACCCCCTGGGGAATCACATCCCATGTAAGGGGGAGGGCAGTGACTTTACCAGCCAAGCGGGCTTAGAGAGAGACAGGCACGTCTGAGCAACAAAAGAGGTTCTCTGGGGTTGGCTCTCAGGCACCATTATAAGTAGGCTTAGCCTCTCCTTTCAGTAACAAGCTTCATAAGGGCAAGCCCCAAGATCAAGGGCTTGGCCTACTGCAATGGTAGTCCCCAATGCTTGTGAGAATATCAGGAATTCCCA
>PVKY010010688.1:0-12474 GCA_004027775.1 Bradypus variegatus
TAGCCCATCAGAGCTGCCAGAAGGCTCAGGATTCAGCATTGCCTGGGCAAGGACAGAATTAAAGCTGTCTGAGAGTAATTAGTCAGGTGAAAGAGATAGTACTCTAAAGGGTGTACCTTTAAGTAGTCTATTCTGGACTGACAAAACTTGGGGGATGGGAAAAGGCCTTGAAAAGGGATTATAGAAAAACTATTCAAAAAACCCATTACAGCAAGCATTGAATATTTGCAGATGGCAGCTAGACCCAGGCAAAGGAGGAGATAAGATATGTCTGAGAGACAAAACAATAAGTCCAGTGGGGGAGATAATCCCCTAAAGGACATAACTTCCCCGAGATGGGGGGGAGGCAGGACCCAGCTCAAGTGGTGGCCCTTCTTCAGAGAACTCAGACCCCAGGGGCTGAATAACAAAAATAGTCTGAGTTAGCCATGCTCCTGGCAGGGACAGGGGCTGCTGAGAATTGAAGGCATCATACCTCTTCACACCAGTGGAGAGCTGCAGGCTAACAAGCACCACCTACTGGACAGGATAGGAAAAGCACAGAATCTAGAGGCTTTTCAGGAGGGTCTGACAACCTGCAGGGTCTCAGTCTCAGGGAAACATTATACAGAGTACATCCTCCTCCTGAGACCTGGGCCTGTCTGGACTGGGAACATCTGATTGGGGTCGATCACATCTGGGGAGACCCTCTCACAAAAAGGTTACATAGAGGCAGGCAAGAGCCAGAAAAACAAGAGCTGGAAAATTCTGATCAACTAAACAGAAGCTATGTTAGAGGTTTAGAATAAGTTGGACTGATCCCCCAAAAGACAGAGAACAAAGCCAACCAACAAGAAAACCCTAAGTAAAAGGGTGAAAACAAGCTCCAGAATAAACTAATCAAGAAAATCAGATTCCTAAACAGCTAAAAATAATGAGCCATACTAGGAAACATGAAAATATGAACCACCCAAAGGAACAAATCAACACTTCGACTGAGATACAGGAATAGAAACAACTAATTGAAGATGTTCAAACAAATCTTCTAATTCAAATCAACAAGCTGAAAAAAATATGGCAAAAGAGATGAAGGGTATAAAGAAGACACTGGATGACCATAAAGAAGAATTTATAAGCTTGAAAAACCAAATGGCAGAACTTATGGGAATGAAAGGCACAATAGAAGAGATGAAAAACACAATGGAGACATACAACAGAAGATTTGAAGAGGCAGAAGAAGAGAATCAGTGAACTAGGAGACAGGACATCTGAAATCATACACACAAAAGAACAGATTGAGAAAAGAATGGAAAAATACAAGCAGGGTCTTAGGGAACAAACGTCTCAAAAACATGAAAAGATGCTTAACTTCACTGGCTGTTAGGGAAATGCAAATCAAAGCCATGATGAGATATTAACTCTCACCTATTACAATGGCCGTTATGAAAAAAACAAAATTACAAGTGCTGGAGAGGATGTGGAGAAAGATGCACACTTATTCACTGTTGGTAGGAAGATAGAATGGTGCGGTCACTCTGGAAGGCAGTGTGGCAGTTCCTCGAGAAGCTAAATATAGAATTGCCATATGATCCAGCAATTCCATTACTAGGCATATACTCAGAGGAACTGAAAGCTAAGACATGAATGGACATTTGTAAACTGATGTTTATAGCAGCATTATTCATGATTGCCAAGATACGGAAACAGCCCAAATGTCCATCAACAGATGAGTGGATAAACAAACTATTGTGTATGCATACAATGGAATATTATGCAGCTGTAAGATGGAACAAAGTCATGGAACATAGAACGACGTGAATGAACCTTGAGGACATTATGTTGAGAGAAGTTAGCCAGGAATAAAAGGACAGATTCTGTATGGTCTCCCTAATATGAACTAACATTAATGAGCAAACTTTGAGAGTTAATGCTGAGAACAAAGGTTATCAGGAGATAGAGGGTAGAGATAAGGCATTTGATGCTGAAGGAGTATAGAACATTCAACAGGTTTGCGTGTACAGATCCGGAAATGGATAGCATAATGCTGTGTGATGGTAGCACAATACTGTAACTACACTGAACAAAGATGTCTGTGAGTAAAGTTGAAAGAGGAGGGCTAGGGGCATGTATGACACCAGAAGGAAAAGTAGATGATAAAGACTGGGACTATAAAACTTAGTGAAACCTAGAGTGGTCACTGATGGCGACTAAATGTACAAATATAAAATGTTTTTACCTGTGGTAGAACAAATGAATGTCAGCCTTGCAAGGTGTTGAAAAAGGGATGGTACTGGGGAAAAATATAATCAATTCAAACTGGAGTCTATGGTTAGCAGTAACATTGTAATATGCTCCCATTAACAAAGGCAATATACCAAAGCAAAATGTCTATGAGAGGGGGAATATAAGGGATGGATGTGGGATTTTTGGTGGTGGTGGTGTTGTCTGACTCTATTGTTGTATTGCATTGAATTTTTACTTTTTTTTATCTTTTTATTATTCTTTCAAAAATTTTTGGAGTAATGAATATATTCAAGTGCTGATTGTGGCAATAAATGCTTAACTATATGATGATACTGTGAACCATTGATTGTGTACACTGTGGATGATTGTATAGTATGTGAATATATCTCTATAAAATTGCAGGGAAAAATCAACAGAGGGATGCAAGTGCTGGAGAAAATGTGGAGAGAGGGATGTATCTATTCACGGTTGGTAGGGAAGTAGAATGCTGTAGCCTATTTGGAGGACAGTGTGGCAGTTTCAGAAGAAGCTAAATATGTGGGTGCCAATTTCATTATTGGGTATACACTTGGAAGATCTAAGAGCAGGGACATGAATGGACATTCGCACACTGGTGTTTAGGGTGGCAGCATTCACGATTTGCAATGGATGGATGTGGCCTAAGGGTACACTGACTGATGAACAGAATGGTGAGCTGTAGTGTATGCATGCAATAGAATATTGACCAGTTTCAAGAAGGAATGATGTTGTGAGACATGCAACTATGTGAATGGATCTTGAGAACAACATTTTGAGTGAAGTACACTAGAAACGAAAAGACAAACATTATAGCGCCTCACTAAGATGGACTAACTATAATGTGTAAACTCTGAGAATTGAATCTTAGAGCACAAGTTATCAGAAGAAGGCTTATTGTAAAGGTTTCTAGATTGTAAGCTCTTATGGCAGTCACATCTATTCCTGATTTGCAATGGTTATCTCTGAACTCTGAGATGCTGAGCTCTTTGTGTATAACCTGGCTGGTCTCTGGAAATTTGGGTATTTGTGTGACACCTAGGACTAGGAGCTAGAGTTTGGCAGCTATGGATGTCAGCATTACCCCATACAGCAATTGTTAAAAAAGCTAAAAAAGAGCTCAGACTTCAAATAGAAATATGAATGAAGCAGCTCTGGTTAGACTAAGGCAAATTAGGCCAAAGTGTAAAGGAAAATATTGACTGTGTTTTAAAACTTCAGCTTCTGTGTGTGACCAAGGGAAGAGATGTTTATTTAGTGGAGGATCTATATATTCTCTAGCACACTAAATAATTTAACTTGTACAGTCAATTTATTCAAACACCATACTTACATGGAACTTTGAATAAGAAGTAAGTTCTGATAGGTTTATACAGGTTAGTGTGAAATCCCGATACCTCCCAAAGTAATTTGGCAGAGAATAAAAATGTATTTGCAGTGCCCCACTGAGGAACTGGGGGAAAATGTGGAAATATTGGATATCCCCACTTGGGTTATTCCTGATATTCTCACAAGAATTGAGGGCTACTAATTTAGAAAGCCAAGCCCTTGATCTTGGGACTTGCCCTTATGAAGCTTGTTACTGCAAAGGAGAGGCTAAGCCTGTGCCTAAGAGTTGAAATGGAGTTGAGAGGTCACTTCTTTAAAACTGAATTAAAAAAAAGAAGAGTGTGAGCACATTTGGTTTGGGCTTGAGCACATGAGTCCATCTCTCCCAGTTGGCACTCATAGCTGACACTGCCTAATATTTGCCAATTACCAACAGCTTACTGTGTTTCACTAACTATTGCATCTATTTATTTCCACTCACACTGCTGATTTGCCTCCTGGTTGGTGCCTAATGGAATTTGAGATTATGCTCCCTGTTGGTTTTGGGATAAGAACCAAAGGATGGGAGGAGTTGCAGAGAGGGCTGTTGAACCTGGACCGAGGGTCAGTGATGGCTGTGAATGGTCACCAGTCATTCATCTCTGTGCCTCTAAGCTCCCTGATTTCTCCTGACAAGTTAATGTTTCTACCTGGGGCTTTTTTCTTTTTTTAATCAATTTTATTGAGATATATTCACATACCATACAATCCTCCAAAGTGCACAATCAATTGTTCACCGTACCATCATATAATTGTGCATTCATCACAACAATTAGTTTTTGAACATTTTCATTACCACAAAAAAAAGAAAAATTAAAATAAGAAAGAACACCCAAAACATCCCATACTCCCCATCCCTCCCTATTATTCATTTACTTTTTGTCCCCATTTTTCTACTCATCTCTCCATACACTGGATAAAGGGAGTGTGAGCCACAAGATTTTCACAATCACACTGTCACATTGTAAGCTATATAGTTATACAATCATTCTCAATAATCAAGGATACTGGGTTGCATTTCAGCAGTTTCAGGTATTTCCTTCTAGCTGTTCCCATACACTAAAAATGAAAAAGGGATATCTATATAACACATAAGAATAACCTCTAGAGTGTCCTCTCAACTCCATTTGAAATCTCTCTGCCACTGAAAGTATTTTGTTTCATTTCTCTTCCCCCTTTTGATCAAGAAGTCTTTCTCAATCCCTTGATGCTGGGTCTAGGTTCATCCCCAAGAGTCATGCCCCACATTACCAGGGAGATTTACACTCCTGGGAGTCATGTCCCACGTAGTGGGGAGGGCAGTGAGTTCACCTGCTGAGTGGGCTTAGAGAGAGAGACCACACCTGAGCAACAAAAGAGGGTCTCTGGGGGTGACTCTCAGGCACAATTATAAGTAGGCTTAGCCTCTCCTTTTCAGAAACAAGCTTCATAAGGGCAAGCCCCAAGATCAAGGGCTCGGCCTACTAAACTGTTTACCTGGGGCTTTGATGGAAATCCTGTCTCTAAGCAGCTCAGCTTCAAGTTACCAAGGCTCTGCTCATATTCTGTATTGGTTGCAGAATCCTCTCCTTCCTCACTCTTCCCCACCCTCTACAGATGGAAATTGTTTAAGATGCATGGTTCCCAGATGTGGAAGGGAACTTGTGAGGTCACTGGTTTTCCAATGCAGGTGATGTTTGCATTATCCTGGATTGGAGACCAGCCAGTCATAAGGCTTACACAATAGATTGGGGATAAACTTTGTTTAAAGTGGGGGATGCTGAGGGAAGCAATGGCTTTGGAATGGAAAAAAGTTATTTGAACAGGTGACTGAAGCTGCTGTCAGGCATGGACCTGTGGAGCTGGCTTAGCCTGGCCTGAGGCTGCCTGACTCTCCCTGATGTACAGATGAGCCCAGCCAGAAAGAGGGGTGGGGGGAAGGCCAGGGTCCATCATATATTTATTTAGCCAGAACATGAGCCCACCCTCTGAAATTATGCCCCCCTTAACTCTTCAGCTTTATCTTACGTTACAAAAAGGCATCAAAGTCAGTTTTCATACAAAAATATATTTTATGTGAAAATTCAAGTTGAACATATAAAAATATTCAATTCTATAAAACATTACTTTCAATTCTTTGGTTTCATAGGGACATCACCTCCTAAAAATTAAAAAAATTAAAATCTTTGCATTGATCCTTGCAAAGACCTTCACAACCCTGCAGGGAGGTAGAGAGGAGAGGAGATCATGCATTTTCTATGGGAACCATTGAAATCCATGGCAGATTAAATTAAAATATTAATAACTTATAAAATATAAAACATTACTTAAGAAAAATTATGATTCACATTATTAAGCCAAGCTCATATTCCTTTGAATTATAGTAAAGTAATCTCAGAAAGAAACTTGAAAGGGTAGGGAATATAAATCATTTGTTTCTCAGGTTCTGGCTTGGCTTCAGTTCAGGTGTGAGTGTTTAAGGCTTTGGAGTTTGAGCTTTCTTCTCCAGGTGCTTTGTGGCCTCCTCCACCTACTCCTCCCTGGGGTCAGCACAGACCTCCTTGGCCAGTTTAGTCTTGAAGCTGGGGGGAGAGAGGGCATAGTTAGATGGAGAACCTGGAGGATCCAACCTGGAAGTGGAAGCTACTCCATGGAATCCTGCCTGGCCTGTGATGCCCCTGGTGGTGGGGCTGCCGGGGGCTACAAGGTAGGAGAAAGGAGACAGGACAAAGGAAGGTGCCTCTGGGGAAGCAGCTGCTTTTGCTGGTCCAGGTGAAGCTACCTTGGCTCCTTTGAAGGGACTGAGAAGATTTGAACCAGTGGCTGGACAGGGAACTGGGAGTGCGAAGTTACTTTCTTTTCTTGGACCCAGTTTTCCCATTGGGAAATTTCTGGGATTGGATCAGAGATAGTCTCAGCATCTGAGTGTTTGACTCTGAGTTAGTCGGACAATAGCCCTGCCCACTGCCCCACAGAAGAACTCGGGACTGTGGGTTGAGGGCGGGTGGTTTGTGGTCCACTCACATCACAGCTTCCCAGGGACACTAGCTGCTGACGATTCTTATGTAGCTTTCCATCCTCTGAAAGGAGATCTTCTTCTTGGTGAATCTATAGCAGCAGGCTGAGATATTACTCCCAACTGCAATGAAACCAAAAGAGAAAAGGCCCTTTAAGGTATAGGCTGGGTCTTTTTGTTTGAAAAGTAGGGAATGTCAAAAAGTAGGTGTCAAAAGAAAAGGAAGAGGTAAAGGGAGAAGCCACCCACGCCATGTCCAGTGCGTCTGTCCCTTGAGGCATACCTTAAATTTTCTGTCTCACTTTTGTGGACGGTAAAATGGGAATGCACCACTCCCAATTGACACAGGGAAGAGCAACTGGTGTCAACTCTGAGTGTTGCTAGGAGGGGCTAATAATCCACATTATCAGGGCCAGGGAAAATCAACTCAGGGACCCCAGCGATGCGTGCCCTTTTAGGCTCCCAGCAATCCTAAGCCCGGTTCAGTTTCCCTAACACCCACTGCCTCTGCAGAGCTGCTGTTTCTGGGAGCTGGACTCAATGAAACACAGTCTAGATTCTGGGTCTCCCCCTCTGCCCTCTGCCATATCTGGAAATACCCCCCTCCTGGATGGCCCTGGGCCCCAGTCACTGCTGAAAGGAGCTGGGCCAGTAAGTACACTGGGGATCTGTTTCAAAGCTGGAGTCTGGAAGGAGCTGGAATTCTGGTTGCGGCTCTGCCCATGAGCATCTGTGTGATCAGGCTCGCTTCTTGTCCTCCTCTCAGTTTCTTTATCTTGAAAAGGCAGTTATGAAAGTGAGAGTCTGGGTAGCCCTTCTGCTCTGCTAGCCCTTGATAACCCAGAGGGGAGGAGCCCCTGGGGCTGAAGGCGGCGGCTGCGGGGAGCAGGCACAGGATCGCAGCGGAGACCTTCATGCTGGAGGGCGGGGACGCGAGCTTCGGAGCGGGAGCTGGAGGCTTCTGGGCTTGCCTTGGCCTCTCTGATCCCTGGATGCTCTGCCTGCCCTTTATAGGAAGCAGGAGGCAGGAAGGAAAGTGGGAGAGGCTAGAGGGGGGTTCTAGCCTTGTCACTGTGAATGAATATAGGGTAGCGTAATAAATCTACTAACCAGTGCCCGTCCCTGGGGAGCTTGCTAGGAAATGAGAGAGCTAAGTGTGGCCTGAAAACATGCCTGTTTTCCATCCAAGACCCAGAGTGGCAGGTGAGGTAGGGGCTGTGCCCAGGCTGACAGGCCATGTGATCTAAGGCTGTGATAAAGGGCTCTGAATCTGCTTCTTTGAAAATGAAAATCCTTCTGTAGAAGAAGGAAGCAGAGATACCAAGGTCAGAAGTGAGAGGAGGAGATGCAAAGGCTTTCCCCATTTTCCGTTCCAGCCATTTCAGAAAATTTCCCCATTTTCCATTTCTGTTTCATTTTCCATTTCCCAGAGTCCAGAAAGAGGCACTGACACATTGGGCTCTAACATGGATTCTTCACTGTCTTCAACCCTGCAGGCTTCTCTCAGACACGGGAAGGAAGAGAACAATAGAACATTTTCAGAAAAAATAGACTTCAGTGTTCTTAGAATAATAACACCACAAATCTTCGAGTCTATCCTAGTTACCTATTGTGCAACAAGCCATCTGAAAACAGTGACTTAGTAACAAGCATTGATTTTGCTCTTAAATATGGAGGCTGACTGGGGATGGCAGCTAGGCAGATCTCGCACAGGCTTCGGTTAGATGACGGCCAGGCCGGGGCTGCTGCGAGGCCTCACTCACATGTGATGTCTGTCTGGGCTGAGAGCACCCAAAGGGCGAGGGGTTGGAACAGATGGCACTCATTGCTCTCTCCCTTAATGACTCTATCTATTCAGGAAATATATTGAGCATATACTACATGCCTGGGGCTATTCTCTGCATTAGGGATGATGACTAAAATTTTATGTATAAATATAAAGGACATACTTATAACTAGTTATATGTTATGTGAGTTATGGTCATTAAATTATGTTCACAGATTTTTAAAAACTTTTTATTTTGAAATAATTTTTGTCATAGGAAGTTGCAGAATAGTACACTGAGTCTCATGTGTTTGTCACCAGCAAGTATACCGTCACTAATTTTTATTTCTGCTGTTCTACTGGATATGTAGTAACATCTCATTGTGGTATTAATTTGCATTTCCCTAATGGCTAGTGTTGTTGAACATCTTTGCGTGTTCATCTTCACATGGTATTTGCTATTTATCTTCTTCGATGAAATCTCTGTTCATGTCTTTTGCCCATTTTCTAATTGGATTGGTTGTGTTCTCTGTTGAGTTTTAAGTGTTCTTTATATTTTCCAAATGTACGTTCTTTATTGGATATAAGGTTTGACAATATTTTCTCCAGGACCGTTGCTTGTCTTTTCATCATCACACTTTCACAGAGCAAAATTTGTAATTTTGATGAAGTCTAATTTACTGATTTTTTTCTTTTTTAATCAAGCTTTGTGTGTCATGTCTAACAAGACCTAGGTGTTATCTTACACAAGTTTATGGTTTTATGCTTTATATTTAAATCCATAATCCATTTTAAGTTGATTTTGCATAAGGTGTGTGGTTTAGTTTCTTTCTTTGTTTTTTGCCTGTGGATGTCCAATTGGTCCAGCACCATTTATTGAAAAGGCTATAAAAAGAAATAAGACAAAATAGAGTTACTATGGCTAAAGATTTAAAATTAAAATTTTAAAAATTTAAAAAGATTTAAAATGGAGTCAGGAGTTCATTCTGGAGGTCAAAATCTCAGCCAGATATTGAAACTGCCAAAGGATGCAAAGCCTCAAGCAACAATGTTTGTCAAAACCCTAAGGACATCCAGACACCATAATGCACGAGATAAAGAACTCAGTAAACTAACCCAAAGCCCTAACTGGAGCACCCCAAATATCCACCATCCACAAACAACTTATCTAATCTTCTTTTTCTTTAAAACCCTGCCTGGGAGTGCCAAGATGGGACACAATTTGGGTTGCTACCTGAATCTGTGCTCCCCAAATTGTAATTCTAAGACCCCAAATAAATGCCTTTGTTGCCTTGCTGCTTAGTTTATTTCTCGGTTGACATTACATGGTGTCAGAAACAGGATCCAAAGTGACCACTGACCTGACCTCGGAACTGCCATTGGATTCAAGCTCGGTACCTGCAAGAGACCCTGGAGCACTGCCATCTCCCCAACGGCCCCAGGTCCCGTTGGTGAGTCCTCTGGGCTCCAAACCTTTCTTTGGGTGTCTTCTGATAAAGGGCATTTGAACTTCTGTTCTTTTGGTTTGGGCTGTTGGCAGAAGCCCTTGTGTGTATTTGAACCTTTGTTCTTTTGGTTTGGGCTGGTGCCAGAAATCCTTTTGAATTTGCTCTTTTTGGTATAGAAGGAAAATTTGTCTGGTGAGTACTTGAATGGCTCTTTAAAAATTCCCACTTAGGTATTGAGCTTGAGCTCTTTTTCGGTGGAGGGATCCCACCCTAAAAATACATTTGACTTATGTTTTGACTGTGAGCAATCAAATAATTATTTTGCTGGGCATGGGACAGACACTTAAATGCTATTAGAGCAACTGTCACCTTTTTGGCTTCCAAAGAACAAGACTCCTGTGAAAGGATAAGGTGGTCACAGATGGGCTAGATTGATACAAGGTTACCTGCCACCCTCAAGACAATTTCCATGCATCTAGGGACACCTGGTCACAGGTTAGACAACTAGAACACAGGCTGTCTGCCAGGTAAAACAAGTATCCCATGAAGGGTACACTGTAAACATCACACTTGCCTAAAACCCAGGCAGTTCCTCTCAGGCTTAGGCTTTGGTGTTGCTTACAATCAGAACTAACTAAAAGAACATGTTCTAATTCCTGACATGCCAGCTGGTTTCATGTACAAAGATTACGGTCCTGCCTCATGTAAGTTCTTATACTGCTGGATCTGGCCCACTAGAGAAAATCTCAAACCACAATGACCACAATGGAGATCTTTTGATATGAGTGAATTGGCAGATTTCTGTGCTAAACCAGAAAATACAGAAACCTGAATGGGATACTTATTTTATGGATACTTGGAAGCTTCCAAACATATAACTAATTCTAAAATTACCTGTTTTCAAGAAAAAAATACTAAATTAACCAAACTAACAAAGACTTATCTAAGCACATTATCAAGATTGAAAAATTATCCAGAACTCCTGACACTGTTTTAACCTTCCTTTAAACCCCTCCTGTTTTCTTCCTCTATGCCCTAGCTTGGCTGAACTCCCGTTCTGTAGTGATAAGATTTCCCAAATCCTACTGAAGACCCAATGGTTTTGCAAAAGAATTAAATGTTATCATTCAGACTTATGAGCCTGGATACTCAGACCTTTATCTATTAATTCACATGAATACTGCTGAAGGTCATGCCAAAATCTGGATAGACAAAGCCAGTTGGAAAGATCCCTTGAATGACTTTTCTAAATGAAGAACTACTGAAAAACTGAAGCATTTAAGCTAGCTAAGGAACTTCATAAGGTCATAAGGTCATACCTGAAGTTTTCCCCCAAATTATTGATTGGAGAAAAATCCAACAATATACCCAGAAACCTGATAAGCCCATATATGAGTATTTATAACAGGTTCCAAAAAACCTTTAAACAATTCCTAGGTCTTCACCATATTAACTATGAAACTTCTACCCTATTTAATTCTACTTTTGTTAATGGCCTTTTAGAAGAACTAAGCACCACTCTAAAACATACACATTCAAATTAGGTCACCATGGAACCTAATGATTTAATAAATCTTACAGATCACATCTTTAAAAAGGCTGACAAAAAAGAAATCCTCCTAAGCAATACAGTAAAAATACAATGAGCACAACCCATGAAGTTCTAATTATAGCAGCTAAATAAGCCCCCAGTGAACTCTTTTAGGCACCAGGGTTCAGGGTGCTAGTACTTACAATTACCATGAACGACCTGGACACTGGAAAAGAGACAACCCCAAACTACCTGAAAATAACCAAATGCTCTCTTTGCCTCTAAGAAAGCAAGATGCCTTTCACTGTGACTCCTGGGGCTGCTCCAGAGATATGACAGAGGTTTTTTCCAATTGTCCACATCACATCTTTAGGCAAAATGGATCTGATAATTGAAAGCAAGCTATATGGGTCTAATAGATACTGGGGCCACCTTCTCTGTCTTAAATCCCACCACCCTCATTAACCCTCCTCCACAGAGTACAAAAACAGTTCAAATGGTGGGACTCTCCAACAAACACTTGACCATCTTTAATTCCCCTCAATTCCCTTTCAGTTGGGAACTTTACAAGGCACTCATCGATTTTTGTTAGTTTCCTTTGCCCCGATTCACCTTCTTGGAAAGGATTTCTTTGGATTATTCCATGCACACATAACTTTCTCCTAAAAGGGGGAAATAATTTGGAACTCTTAGAATCAGATCAACAGACCAGGATAAGGAATTAAGTCCCATACACACTCCTGTATGTTCACTCAAAGAAATAAAATTTAAATACCACCTTTTAAAAAATACTATTCTAACCCATTTGTGGTCCACACTGCCTCCTGATCTGGGTGCCATTCTTTCTGCTCCACCTATCCCTTCCCCCAGGGCCTCCTCCTAGACCTTGATCAAATCCAAAGCATTCTAATTTTTCCTCCTTCCAACACCAAACCTCAATTAAGAGAATTTTTAGGCCTTGCAGGGTATTGTAGAAATTGTATTCCTAATTTTTCTTTTTATGACTTGTTTAAAGCTAAACAAATTGAGCTCCTTATTTGGGATGAAACTAGTCCCTTCAAGGAAATATAACATAGTTTACTGACACTCTTGCTCTGGGTCACCCTAATTACAAATTACCCTCTCTTCT
>PVKY010010689.1:0-12472 GCA_004027775.1 Bradypus variegatus
TTGAGGTAGCAGCTGTGAATCCCAAGATCCAGATGCAGGAACAGAGGCACAGAGAGGGGAAGTGACTTGACCAGGGTCCCAGGGCTCCTAAATGGCAAAACCTAGACCTGTCAGACCCCCAGACCCCAGCAACCACCACAAGATGGTGGCTGCAATGACCTTTGCAAAAGCAGATGGTCCCCATTTCTCATAGCAGCCTGGCTTCCCTCCTATGAATCATTAAAGGTGGTTGCAAGGGCACAGTCTGTCATTCTATCAGTCCATTCATTAGCTCGTCAGGCAGTCATCAGTTAGGCAATCTCCTCTTCTGACGGGCTCAGAGAGAGCTGTGGGCACAAGGGCTGGGACAGAGAAATGTGGTGAGAAGGACATGTGGTCCCCAGGACAGGGATCTGAGAATGGTGGAGTTCAGGACTCATAACCTGGGCCCAGGTTCGAGCCTTCAGGTGAGACATGCCAAAAGGTGCCAAGAGATGCTGAGACAGACTCAGGGGAGCAAGAAGTCATCCCCAGAACTAATCTGAGTCAGCCACCTGGAAGAGGGCTCAAACCAAAGAGACGCCAGGCCTGACACTTTCTCTCCAGAATGCTCCAGCCATTAGGCCTCTCTGAGCCTCTGTAAAATAGGTGTAATAAGACCCACCTTTCAAGGCTCTGTCGAGGGTACACAGGTTAATCCCCTTTGTCAGCTCCAAGGTGCCTTCCAAATGCCTTTTGTCAGCCTTTGCCCCAGACTCACCAGGGACTCTATTTCCAGGTTTGGCC
The DNA here is from genome assembly GCA_004027775.1 of Bradypus variegatus. Lineage (NCBI taxonomy): Eukaryota > Metazoa > Chordata > Mammalia > Pilosa > Bradypodidae > Bradypus > Bradypus variegatus. The sequence goes on from PVKY010010689.1 coordinate 766, forward strand.
ACTCTGGCTTCAAAATAACTTATTTTCCTTCCTGTGGGAGACTTAGCCCCAGAATTACTCTGTCATCTCCTTCTATCCCTGAAGCTGCACGGACCCTCCGCTCTCCGCACCGCCCCCCCCAGCTGCATTCCACTTCCAGTTTGCTTTTCTCTAATAACTTGCCTGTGCAAGAGAAGGAAAGGCCTCCCCCCGCTCCATGTATACCTTGCCAGACCCATTAAAGAAACAGGCAGTGATGGAATATAAGGCAAAGGTTACACCTAGAGCCCCAGCCCAAGGCTGCACATACAGGTGAGCAGACTGTGCACCATGGAGTGAACAGCTCCCCCTGGAGTTGTGCAGTGCACAGCAGTCCTGCCTGGGGGCATACCTGGTCTGTAGACAAGTTTTTTTTTTTTTTTTTTTGACTTACACAATGCTAAAGCTAGATGCCAGCATTTAAAAAATCAGGAAATTTCACATGAATTCTCCAGATTTTTGGATTTTCTTGAAAGATCATATCTGTCAACACTGGGCCCATATTCCCATCTGGCAACACTCAACTGGTCCAAGCTGCTGGGCCTGCACGCGTCAGTGTGCCCCATTGAAGCCACATCGGGGGTGACTGCCCAGTCGGCCCCACAGACCCCTTTCACCTACTGCCAGCTTCCCTGTTTGCGATCCCAGTACAACACTGGTCCTCACTGCCTTGGCAGGGCTTGGGGAGTCCCCTCGACAGCAGCTGTTTCCTCATCTTGGTCCAATCCTGGGGCTGCCTGGAGAGCCAGGGCTAGGTGGACCTCTCTGAGGCAGGAGGAAGTGGGACCAGAGCGGGCATGGCTTGTTCAGAGTCCCTGCAGCAGGGATAGAGCTTGTTCTCTGCTGGTTCTAGGAGTGACACTGACAGCTCCCCACGCCAGCCTGCTCAGGACTCAGAGGCAAGAGCCCCAGTTCCTGCCCTCAGGGATCTCCCAGTGTATGAGCACGTGTGTCTGTGGGGGCAAAGGGGCTGCAGACAGCTAACACAGAATAACAATGAGACATGCTTGGTGCTGGGTCACTGAGAGTTGCAACACTATGGGACACAGAAGAGAGAACCTAGCCTAGAATGGGGAGTTCTGGAAGACTTTCTGGAGGAAGAAACTTCAGTATAAAGGGCAGAATTATGAAACAGCAAAGATTGCTCAGGGGACAGATAGTGTGTCAAGGCTGAAGAGCAGGATCAAGACGGGGAGTTGAGGCTGAAGTTAGAGGGACCAGACTATGACGGGCATTGAAAGGCAGGCTGAAGGGTTGGACTTTGCCTGAGCCCAGTGATGAGGAGAGCAGATGTACCTCCCTGGGAAGATCCCCATGGCTGTGGGTGAAGAATGGGGGGGCCAGGCCCAGGCAGGGAGGTGGCTGAGGAGGCTGGAGTAGGGTCCAGGTAAGCGAGTAACAATGGGGTCTGTGCCAAGTAGTGGAATAACGAGCAGATACCACCACAGGGGAGGTGGGAGCCACAGGGTGTGCAGGGTAGCAGCTGTGGGGAGAGCAGGAGGCTGAGGTGTCAGTGAGGTAGGGTAGGGAGGCTGGGAGACCCATCACTGAGGGCCGGGGTTGTAGTGTGCTGACAAGTTCAGAATGGGACATGCTGAGTTTGGGGTGCCAGGGGGAGATGCCTAGGAGGCTGTGGGTTCCAGGAGAAAGGGGAGACAGAGCTCTGGGAATCCAGGAGGCATGTGTAGATAGAGGGTAACAGAAGCCACAAGTGGTCAAACTTGCCTAGCAAGGGTGAGAAGCTTCCACCATGTGTCCTAACTGTGGAGAACAGAGTGAAAGGAGGAACCCACCCTGGAATTGTGTTCCAGAAACCAAGGTGGGGAGGCAGTGTCACACAGAAGCCAAGGTGTTTCTGGAAAACCCACTGCCTCCAGCTCTAACATACCTACAGCCCTGGCCTGGGAGGGGAAATATTCCCAGCATCAGACATTGGGCAATCCATCCCTCAAAATGATGGCAGACACCTCTCTCCGGAGATAGGGGCCTATGTGATTGGAGTGGGGAGAGGCCAAGCCCCTGCTTCGAGCCCCTCCCACCACCCTAGGTGACTCTGGCATCCCTTGGCCTGCTGGTCACCCTGCCTGGCTCCAGCAGCCCAGTTCTGTCGTCTCTCCTTCAGCCCTTCCTCTGCTCTGCAGCACTGGTCATCCTCTTGCATTACTTATTGACAAAGAACTACCCCGGGCAGAGGCTGTCTTGCCCTCTGTCCTGCTTGGATCAGGCTAGATCTTTACTGAAACCCTCTGGCTTAGAAGATTTGGGATTCAAATATTTGTTTTACTACATTGCAGCTGTAAGGCCATAGGCAGCTTACACAGCCTCTCTAAGCCTCAGTTTCTTCCTCCGTTAAGTGGGAGAATAGTGCCCCTATTCCAACCACAACAGCAAGATGGGCAGACTCCTCAGCCTTCAGGAGGTGAAGGCTCCTGGGAGCCACTCCTGCCTCATCTACCCACCTCTAGTCAACATTATTCTCCAGCCCCAACAGACCCGTCCATTCCCCAAATTCGTTATGTTCTGTTGCACCTTGAAGCCTCTGCACAATCTATATTCTCAGCCTGGAGTGCCTTTCCTCCCCAGAAAAACCATTCCTCACCTTTCAAAGCCTGGCCCAGTTCAAAAATACCATTGTTGAATTGAGCTAAACTGAATGCGAAAGAAGAGAAGGCTGGAGCACAGGCATACAGGAGGGGGCTGCAGTGGTGGGCCTTGTGGGTGGGTGGGTGGGGGAGCACTCAGGTGCCCTGTGGGCTCCAGTGCCCAGTTTGGCCTGGTGGAACATTCTAGAGAGGGAGGGTCGAGGCAGGAAGGGGGTTTCCCTGGGGTTGGGCTTGGCTGTCATCTTCGGGAAATTCCTCCTAGCAGGACCCTTGGAGGACTGTCAGGAGGACAAAATGTGTTCGAGGTCCAGCTGTGGTAGGCCTTCCAGCTGTTGCTTCTTGAGGGAAATCCAGACAGATGGGGGAGGGGGCAGGCACTTTCAGGTGGTTTCCAAGCTGAGTCAGGGACCCTGTGCTGGGACTTTCTGTTCTCAGTTCTGGCCCCAGCTGTCTCATCTAGACCCACGCATGAAGACCCTAGAAGTAGTGAGTAAGGCCTGTGGGGTGGGTGAGCCCTGAACCCTCAGGGAACCCAGGCCAGTATGCTTAGGCCTGAGGCACAGAGACAGGTGGCCATTGGCCTCACAGCCTCCTCAGCAATGTGGCCCCAGCTCATCTCTCCCTGGTCTTAAATTTGCTCAGCAAGGGCCCCACTTTATCCCACCTCACTCTGTATTATGAGCCCCAGTCCTCGATAAGGATTTTGTTTCCAAACACAAGGTAATTCAAACAATTGTTTTAAAGGTGTTTTGGCACCAGGGAACCCAGCACAGGTTCCCTTGCAGAACACTCAGGCCTGAGTTCACCAGGGCCTGTCACAGGGCTGGGCTCATCGGAGTCTTCAGTACACACTTGTCAAGGAAGAGGAGAAAGGGAAGACCAGTGCAGGATGGCAGGAAAGGCCCTGACCCCAGGCATATGTTTGAGTCTCAGCTCTGCACTGGCTGTGTGGCCTTGGGCAGGTAAGTGGGCACCTCTCAGCTTTTCTTGCTTCCTTCCTTCCTTTTCTCTTGTAAAATAGACATGAAAATGCTTTGTAATTATAAAGTGCTACACACATTAGTGGGGTTATTGCAAGTATTCCCAGAGAATCACGCAGATTCTCTGGGCTACTGAAGTGTGGTCACTCTCCCCTCCTCAGATACTGTCTGTAGCTTCCAGTTGCCTCCAAGATAAAGTCTATATGCCTTAACATTTCTTAGAAGATCCTTGAGATCTGGTCCCATCAGCCACTTTGGCTTAATTTCCCAAGATTTTGCCCAGTGTCCCCTCCATTCTCACTGGACCAGGCAGCTCACTGTTCTCACAAACAGGCCAAGTCTAGTCTTGTCTCTTAAGTTTTTGCAAATGCCCTTTCCTCCCCGGCAATGCTCATTCTATCGAAAGCCCCACTGATGTCCCCTCTGTTGGAAAGATATCCCACCCCTCAGCTGGGGTGTTTCACCACTTCCTCTGTGCTGGTCCCTGTTTCTGCCCAGGTCCCACACTTTCTCAAGCTTTGTTTTATCCATGTGATTTGTGTCTGTGACTCTCTGGTCTGCTGGGAGCTCCTAGAGGAGTTCATCTGGGTCTTCTATATCAGCACAAAGCCCAGCACATAGTAGGCTTTCAAGAAAGGTTGGAGGTAGGGAAGGAATGTTGGGGGGCAGGGGAGTCAGGAGCATGGAGCAGAAGGAGAATGGTTTGTGTACCAAATCTTTCCCAATACCCCATCTCTGCCCAGACCTGTGCTAGGTCCTGGGACCTCAGAATGGATCAAGATGTGCTCTGCTCCCGGGTGAGGCAAGTGCTCTTCTCTGTCATTTCAAGCATTAGTGCTTAGTGTAGCAGGGAGGGGCAGAAAGGACCAAGTTTATTTCTTCTCCATTGCCAGGGTATGACTGAGACCAAGACTGGCACACTGGAGGTAGCCAAGCCCCTAGCACTGATGGGGAATCCTGGCCCTCTGCTCCATTGCTCCTTCCAGAGACAGGAGACTGAGTTTTCAGCACAAGAAGGGCCCCAAGTGACTATCTCGGTCAACCTCCTCCACCTACTGCACAGATAGAGAAAGTGAGTCCTAGAAAGGGACAGGAGTAGACTGAGCAATGAATGCTTGGTACTCTATTGTGGGGTCTAGGCAAACTCACCATCTGGTTCACCGCTTCTGAGAAGCACCTGCCTGAGATCTGGCTCAGCAGACAAGGCCCAGCCAGGGAGGAAATAACTCTCCACCCCTACCCACTCCCCAGTCACCAACATTCAAGAACAACTTGCTTTGTCTGGTGCCAGTGGATAAGTGCCCAAGGAGGGTGGAGGCTCATTAGTGTGGCGAAAGATCTTTGGCATAAAGCAGACCTGGGTTCTGGCTCCTAGTCTGCCACTTACTTGCTGGGTGACCTTGGGCAAGTCACTTCTCCTCTCTGAGCATCTGTTTCCTCACTTATTAAAAGGAGGAGAGCATTTCACTGCATTCTTAAATGAGTGCAGAGCTGGGATTTGAACCTAGGCCTGCTAGCTCTTTCCCTTGCCCCACCTATCTGCCCTGGAATGATTCACATGAAAACACAAAAACATTGGCGAGAGTGATAGAAAGAATAGCAGGAACAGGAATGCTGAAACACTAAGAGGGTCAAACAGCATATGGGAGCTGACAGGGAAAGGTCACTTCCAGCTGGGAGAATCAGTGTGGAACGCTTCCTGGAGGCATTGGCATTTGAAGTTCTCTGAAAACAGGGCAAAAATTCACCAGAATGGGGTGTGGGCAGGGGCATCCCTGGCAGTGGTAAAAGTGTGTAAAGGTGCAGGGGTGGGAAAGTGGGGGAGTCTCTGAATTACAGTGGGAAGGGCCTGGGGAGATAATTCCCCCACCCCACCCCCAGATAGGGAAGCTCTGCCTGCCACCTGCGGGCACGTGGGGAGGTGGTGGTGAGACTCGCTGGGAGCCAGGGCTGACCCTGACTTCTATCTCTGGTGTCTGTGCTGGCTGGGACCAAATGCTCTTCCTTGGGTGAGCTGGGCGGGCACTCTTCCCAGGCTCCAGGCTCTGTGTCCTGCCCCACCTCATCCCCACATCCCTGAGAGTGTCCTCAGACCAGAAAGAGAGCACTGGGGAGGGCGTTAGCCTGACCACAGCTCTGAGAGGGCCTCAGGAAGCAAGGCCAGAGGTCACTTCTGCTGATCCAGTGGGCAGATGCTGGGCTCTGCCTCCTGCTGAATGTGTGGGTGGTGTTGGGGGGGTGCTAGAGAAGATTCCAGAGCTGGGCCCTGCATGGGGCAGAATAACAGCCATGAAAAGGTGGGGGCCGGGGGACAGACTCAATACAGGCAGACTCTAGTTTCTTCCTATACCTGTAGGACACCCAGTTCTCCCATCCCATTCCCACCAAGGCTGAGGGGGAAGTTGGTTTGTCAATACCATAGCCCCCGCCTCTGCTCCAAACTCACCCCCAGAGCCTGTCATCATTCTCGTCTCTTCCAAAAGGCCCCTTGAGAGGAAGCGTTCCCCCCACCCTTCCTGCTGTGCCCCAGTCCCCACGCAGCAGCAGTGTCCTCCTGGAGTCCCTCCAGCTACATCTCAGCCGGTGAAGTCCTCGCTGGACTCTGTGGGCAAGCCGGGCCCTGCCTGGGTGGGTGTGAGGCTGACACCTCCAGGGGAGGATGACAGCCAGGAGGGAGGCCAGGGGTGACTGCTGCAGGGCGCCAGACCCTGTGCTCCCATCACTGTCACCGCCTTCCTCCTGCCTGTAAGCTTGGCCTGCCGAAGGTCAGCCCAGTTCCCAGAAATGCCACGTGCATGTTGCTTTGGTCACCAGGCTTCTCCAGGCCCTTCAAGGCATTTGCCCTCTAGCATTCTCTCCACCCCACCCCAAGCCCTATAGTTCTCTGCAACTCGCTCTCTTTGAATCCCCTTCTCGTCTGTGTTGCTTTTTCTGATTCTCCGTTTCTGGTCCCATACAACTCACCCCCCCACCCCACCCTCACCCCCACCCCGCCCTGCTTCCCTCCCTCTCTCTGTCTCTCTCTCTCATCTCCTGCTTCTCTTTAGTTCTCTCAGTCTCTCCTCCAGCCCGTCTCTCTCTCCCGGGATGATCTCTTTCCCTTTCCCTGCAGACACCTGTTTGCCTCTGTTTTCTGGCTCCTTCCTTTTGGCTCAGCCTTCGTCCACCTCTGCCTATCTCTGGACTTGCTCTGTCTCTGACTGCATTCCTCTCTGTTTTTACTTTGCTTTGTCTGTCTCTATCTTTGTCTCCTTCAGAGAGGGAGAGCAGGGCTCAGTGGCAGGGCCAGCAGTCAGGAGTTCCGTCTTTCTGTGCTGCACTCTCAGTCTCTGCTCACCAGGGGGATCTGCATGCAGCTGAGTAAATAGTGAAACTGCCTGCCTGCCTCCCCCTCCATTCATTCAACCCGCCTTCACTGGGCTCCGGCCATGTGCCTGGCCCCAGCTGCGAGCCCTGGAACCACCCTCCACCCCAGCAAACCTTTTCTGGCCCCACAGCCTCTCAATGTGACCCCAGCCTTCCACCCAATGTCCCCCACCTCATCCAGACTTACCCATCCTGGGCCCCATGACTGCTGCAGGGAAGTATGCAGTGGGTTCCAGCTGCTAACTCAGTCTTGGACCTGGAGCTCAGCAGGGGAGAAGGAGTGAGACCATATAGGGCGCTCCTGGAGAGAGCAGGAGGTGAGCCCCAGCAGGGATGGCTGAGACAGTGGAACTCCAGACACTGGGTGGATGCTTCTTGGGCCACACTAGAAAGCAGCCACCTTTTCCAGGTAGGGGTTAAGAAGTCCTGCTCAAACTCGACCCCACTCTCCAAGAGTGTGCCTCCCTCGGTCTCACCCTCCTTCTGACCCTCTCTCTCTGGTCTTTGCCTCTCTTAACTCTCAGTCTCTGGCTCCAGTGATCCAGGACCAGAGTCGTGCAGGACACTGAGTTTGTTTATGGTCCAGCCCCGCTGCTGGGAGGAGGCAGACGTCCCGCCCTCTTTGGGCCCAGCCTGTTCCTTCTTTGACATTTCTCTCAGAGATTTCCTCCTACTCTGTTAGCAGTGGAGATGTGTGTGTGTGGGGGGGGGGGGGCAGAGGGAGCACCATGGGTCTCCCCAAGCCTCAGGACATGCCACCCAGTTTCCTGGTCCCCTTACTACATTCCTATCTCCAATCTCAGCCCTTTCCCCCACCAAGCTCTTGTCCCCCTCACAAAACTTTTCTCACCCTAAATGAGTCCTATAGGAAGCCCCCATTCCCCCACTGAGCTTCTGTCCTCCTCACTGAGCCCCTGACCCTGTAAAGTCCTCATTCCGTCTCACTCACAGAGCTCAGTTAGCCCCACAGAGAGCCCTTGACCCCAGCCCCACTCTGAGCTCTCTCCCCTTTCACCGAGCTCCAAGGATCCACAGCAAGGAGGGGCCCTGTCCCCTGGGACTCCCAGCGGCAGCCAGGCCACCTGGGAGGAACTCAGGATCGAAGCTCCCTAAGTTACAGCCATCTAGGGGGAGGGAAGGAGGGGAACTGAGGGAAAATAAGAAACTCAGAGGATTTGCTGGACTGAAAACCAAGGATGAGGCCATAGGGTCAGATGGACCTGGTCCAATCTCAGCCCTGTCATTTGCTGGTCGAGTGACCTTAGGCCAGTCCCTGCACATCTCTGAGCCTCAGTTCCCCATCTCTGAAGAAGGAGCAATAACACACACTTGGCAGGGCTGTTGTGAAAGTTCAGGGAGAGAGAAAGAAGCCAAGACTGGAGGCTTAGAGCTCAGAGGAGAAGGGAGTGGCAGAGGCAGGGCTCAGACCAGAGCAGTGAAAGAGAAAGCAAACCTGCCTGCCCCTTCCCGGCTGGCACACATGAGGCCCCACTGGATTCTCCCATCGACCCTGTAGGGCAGGTGTCATTTCCCCCATTTTACAAATGAGGTGTTTGAGTTTCAGTAAGTGACTAGAGATCACCCAGCTGGTAGGTGGTGAGGCCATGCTTTGTACCTCTGATGGGGCTTTTTCCACTCCCCAGGCTGCCTTCTCTAAGTTTCCCCAAATCCAAGATAAGGAAGTGAACCTGACCCAATTCTGGGAATAGGGTCATGGCATGGAATGGGGATGGGAGTCTGGAATCTAATACTCAGGATGCAGTGATAGAGAAATATATGTTAGCCCCACTTGCCTCCTAGCGACTGTATGAGGGTTTGAGCAGGAAGTGGGTGATGTTTGAAATAAGGTAACAAATCTGCCTGGCACATAGTACACACTCAATAGATCCTTGCTGTGTGAATGCATGAATCTTTGAGAAATCAGAAATGTGGTACAAGACTACTATACTGGAAAAGGTCAATAGTTGACTTGGATTGAGAGAAAGACCAGACCCTGATCCTCCTTGAGGAAACCAAATTGGGTCTGTCTCTAAATCCTTCAGACCAAAATCAACCCTGTCATCCTCACAGAGCGATTGGCCTTGCAGGACTTTAGACTTTCTGGAAGCTCAGTTGCTCTCAGCCTGGCCCAAGAGGCTGAGGAAGCTCTAGACCTCAATTGGTCTGGTTAGGTGGTAGGACTAGCTTGGATGGCCAGGTTCACGTCATCAATCTGTGGATCAAACAAAACACGATACCCCACAGGGCATGGTACCTACAGTCCACTCAGGCATGACCGGTCCCCACCTATTGCCTCTACTCCCCAGGTTGACACAGCCCCGTCCAAGAACATTCCTGATCTCAGAGCTATGGAGCTGGAGCAAGGAAGGGGTCAGTTACCCAGAAGCCTCTGGGAGTCGGGCTAACAGGCCCCCAGCCCCACTGTTGGGCTAATCCTGCAGTGGGATCCTGCTGTGCGTAGCCTGGGCTTGAGGTCTGACCAAACTGGTTTGTACCCCAGTTTTGCCACTTACCACTGTGGTATTTGCTGAGCCCTGTGCATTCTGTAGGGCGCCACAATGTGTGTGGCTCTCAGCACCATCTGCAGATTCCCACAGTTTGCAAAACTTGATGCCTTTTTTAGAATCCTGTGCAGTTGGCAAAGCCTGGCCCGGTTTGCAGAACTCGGCAGCTTCCAGAGCACAGTGACGTTCGCCCAGCCCTGTGCCTCCCAATGAGCCTGATGCTGCTTGTGAACCACTGGTCTGTTTGTGGAACACAAGCCCTTCACCTCTTTAAGTCAAGCCATGCATGGAAATGCCTTTTTTGAAACCAGGTGCAATAAGAGACTCTTCATTTACAGAAATATCTGGATTTTAGTACCAGGGAAGAGTCCTGGATTTCAAACTAAAGACCTCATGTGTGACCCCAGCTCTGTCACTAACTTGCAGAACTTCGGGCAAGTCTTCTGTCCTCTCTGGGTCTCTGCCTTTCCATCTGTTGGATGGAGATCATGGCATGAAACCACCCTCCTTCAGGGCTGCACTGAGGAGAACTGTGAAGTGCTGGGGAGGTGGGGGGAGGGGTGAGAGAGGGATAGTGGAGGGGGTGTGGGGGGAAGAAACTGGGGGTTCCTTCCTGAAAAAAGGTTTCAAAAGGCTGCCTCAGCACATTCACTTGCACTTCCCATCTGGCCTGGCAGTCGAGGGAGTGGACAGCTATAAATGAACCCTTGGCTGGGGCAGACAAGTGAGGGCCTCAGTGAGAAGCCTCAGCCTTGCCCACCCCTCAGACCCTGCTGTGTAGGGGTGCTCATATGCAATGGTTCATTAAATCTGCAATGAAACTCTTATTTCACTGCTGAGGATGCTGATGCTCAGGGAGGTGAAGGGACTTGCCCAAGGCTACACCTCAAGTGTACAGCAGGGGCTGGGAGCTGAGTCAAGGACAGCAAGGACAGGCATAGGGCACTCAGAAGGCAGAGCAGAAAGGAACTTGGAGATCATGGAATTCAACCTTTTCCTTTTCAGATAGGGAGACTGAGGTCTGGAGAGGGACAGGCTCTGCTGAGAGACTGTGGGTAAGTCACTGCCCCTCCCTGGACTTCAGCTTCCCTACCAGTCACCAGCTCCCCGAGCCAATCCAGGCCATGCCGCCTGGAGGTTCCTCCTTCCCTCCAACACCTCCCACGGGGAGCTGCACCTGGCTTTTTTGCCCCCACAGCATCTTCCTCTGGGTTTGATTGCCTCCACCTCCCACTGGCCTCCTCCTCCAGCCTGGAGAGAATGTGTACTGTGCTGGAGACTGCCTTCCTCCTTGAAAGTGGAATCTCTGTGCCTCAGAAAGAGCACAAGCCTGAGAGAATCAGACAGTTCAATCCTGGCCAGCAAGTGGCTCTCTGAGTCTCAGTTTCTTCATCTGTAATACAGGGATGACAATAAACCTCCTGGCAGGGGTGCACAAAAGCTTCTTTTCTCCCCCTTCTTCTCCTTGGTGTGTGCATAGTTTATCTCTTCCAGGAAACTGTAAACTCCATCAGATTCTGGCTGGGTGACCTCAGGATGGCCACTTGCCCTCTCCAGTCCTTAATGCCCTTGTTTGCAAAATGCCCTTCCAGGGCTGTCAGAAGACTCAGAAGAGCTGATGGATGGATTCATACTTCCTAATACTGAGAGCTGAGCAGACACAGCCATTTTTAATATGGTGATGACTCTTGTAATTCTGGCAGCAGAGGAGGAGGAGGAGGTAAATTAAGGCAGGTGTAAATCATCGGAAAGGGCCCCCGAAGTGGGAGGTAACTCGAGGGTGAAAATGGGGCTCAGCAGGCAGGCTGGGTGACCTCCGCTGTGCACAGCTGTCATCTGTGGGTGCTGCAGGGCTGCGCCCCTCTCACGGGCTCCACACTGGGCACTGGTCTGTGGCCCCGAAACCCCGGCTCTGCCACCATCATGTTTCCACTGGTCAGATTCCGACCCCTGCCTGGTTCACAGTTTCCTTATTAGACATTGAGCGGGCAGGGATTGGGGGAAGGGTCTCATTTTTCTAGGCCCCCCTCTTTCAGAAGGCCCCAGGAACTAATAGTCATGCACCTGCTTTCTTTTTTTTTTTAATTCAGTTTTATTCAAACACATTCACATAACATACAATCATCCATGGTATACAGTCAACCGTTCACAGTATGATCTAGTTATGCATTCATCACCACAATCTATTTCTGAACATTTTCCCTACATCAGAAAGAATCAGAACAAGAATAAAAAA
>PVKY010010690.1:0-12471 GCA_004027775.1 Bradypus variegatus
GGTGTCCGGAAAACCTCTGTTAGCTGGGAAGGCACGTGGCTGGTATCTGCTCCAAGTTCCAGTTTCAAAATGGCTTTCTCCCAGGACATTCCTCTCTAGGCTGCAGTTCCTCAAAAATGTCACTCTTAGTTGCCCTTGGGACCTTTGTCCTCTCTTAGCTTTTCTGGAGCAAAAGTCTGTTTTCAACAGCATCTTCAAACTGTCTCTCATCTGCAGCTCCTCTCTCAGATCCTGTGCGTTCTTCAAAGTGTCCCTCTTGGCTGTAGGAAGCTTGCTCCTTCTTTCTGAGCTTATATAGTGCTCTAGTAAACTAATCAAGGCCCACCCTGAATGGGCAGGGCCACATCTCCATGGAAATTATCCAATCAGAGTCATCACCCATAGTTGGGTGGGTGGCATCTCCATGGAAACACTCAACAAATGACAATCTAATCAACACTGATATATCTGCCCACACAAGACTGCATCAAAAATAATGGCATTTTGGGGGAGCATAATACATTCAAACCAGCACAGGTGGTCTGATCAAAGGCCAAAAACAGTTTGATTTTTGAAAAGATCAATATAATTGATAAACCTTTAGCTAAAATTGAAAAAAAGAGAGAGAGAAAAAGACTCAAAATACTAAAATGAAGAATGAAGCATGGGACATTACTAATGATCTCACAGAAAGAAAAAGAATTATAAACGAATACACATGAACAATAGTACACAAACAAATTAGACAACTTACATGAAATGAATACATTCCTAGAAAGACACAAACTACCAAAACTGACTCAAGAAGAAATACAAACCCTGAATAGATCTATAACCAATAAAGAGATTGGATCAGCAATTTTTAAACTTTCCACAAAGAAAACCTAAGCCCAGATAGTACCATTTGTGAAATTTACTATTCATTTAGAGAATAATTAAAACCAATTTTTCACAAACACTTCAAAAATTTAGGGGGGAAAAGAGAACACTTTCCAACTCATCCTATGAGACCAGTATTATCCAGATACCAAAACCAGGCAAAGACATCACAAGGAAAGAAATTTTATGAATATAAATGTGAGAGTCCTCAACTAGAAAACTGAATCCACCAACAAAATACACCAACACCATACAAAAGAAATGATAAACCATAACCATAACCAAGTAGGATTTATCGCAGGATCACAACATTGGTTTAACATCTGAAAGTTAATTAACATAACATACCACATCAGTAGAATAACGATCATCCCAACAGATGCAGAAAAAAACATTTAACAAAATCCAACACCCCTTAATGATAAAAACACTCAGTAAACTAGGATTAGAAGGAAACTTCCTCAATCTGAAAAAGTGCTCTACAAAAAGCCCACAACTTGCTTAACAGTAAAAAATAGAATGTTTTCCCTCTAAGATCAGGAACAAGAAAAGGTTGTCCTATTTGACATTGTACTGGAGTTTCTATACTGGGTAATTAGGCAAGAAAACAAAATAAAAAGCATCAGATTGAAAAGGAAGAGGTAGAACTATATTTGCAGATGATATAATCTATAAGGTTGCAGAGTACAAGACCAACAAAGATCAATTGTTCATCTATACACTAGCAATGAATAACCCAAAAATGAAATAAAGAAAACAATTCCATTTGCAATAACATTAAAAGAATAAAACACTTAGGAATAAATTTAGCAAAGGAAATGCAAAACTTACATTCTTAAAACTACAAAACATTGAAAGAAATTAAAGAAAATCTAAATAAATGACAGACCTCCTATATTCATGGATCAGAAGACTTAGTATTGTTAAGATGACAATACTCAATAAATTGATTTATAGATTCAAAACAATCCTTATCAAAAACCCAGTTGGAATTTTAGGAGAAATTGACAAGCCTGATCCTAAAATTCAATGGAAATGCATAGAATCTAAGTTACCTACTCATACTTCCTGTTTTCAAAAGTTATTACAAGGCTACAATAATTAATACCATGTGATACTCACACAAAGACAGACACATAGACTAATGGAATAGAATTGAGAATCCAGAAATAAACTGTCACATTTACAGTAAGCTGGTTTTCAACAAGGATGCCAGGACAATTCAATGGAGAAAAAATAGTCTTCTCAACAAATGGTGCTAACACAACTAGATATACACTTGTGAAAGAATTAATTTGGACCCCTTCCTCCCACCATACACAAAATATAACTCAAAAGGGATCAAAGAACAACTAAATGCAATGCTAAAACTATAAACCTCTTATTAGAAAACAGAGGAATGTTTTTAATATTTTTTCTTTATTTTGGAGTAATGAAAATGCTCAAAAATTGATTGTGGCAACACATGTATAACTATATGATGACACAGTGTACTACTGATTGTATACTTTGGACAGATTATATGGTGTGTGAGTATATCTCAATAAAATTGCATTAAAAAAAGAATTTTAAAGAAATAAAAAAAGAAAACAGAGGAATAAACCTTCATGGTCCTGGGTTAGGCAAAACCTTCTTAGATACAGCACCAAAAGCACAAATGACAAAAGAATGAATGGAGAAACTGAACTTCATCAAAATTAAAAATTTTGTGCATCAATGGATACATTCAAGAAAGTAAAGACAACTCATGAAATGGGACAAAATATTTGCAAGTCATGTATCTGGTAAGGGACTTGTACCTCAAATACGTAAAGAATTTTACAATTCAACAAAAAAGACAATCTAATTCTTAAAATAGGCAAAGGATCTGAATAGCCATTACTCCAAAGAAGATACACAATTGGCCAATAGGCAAGGAAAAGTTACTTAATATCTTTCACCACAATGAGATGCCATTTCACACCACATCAGGATAGTTACAGTCAAAAGGACAGATAAAAACAAGGGTTGGTGAGGATGGGGAGAAATTGGAATCCTCAAACCCTGCTGATGGGAATGTAAAATGGTGCAACTGCTTCGGGAGACCATCTTATAAGCCCTCAAATGGTTAAAAATAGAATTACCACATGACCCAGCAATTTCAACTCTAGGTATATACCCAAGAGATTGAAAACATATGTCCATGCAAAAACGCATACTCAAATGTAATAGCAGCATTATGCATTATACCCAAAAAATGGGTACAACCCAAATGTTCATCAACTGATGAATGGACAAATCAAATGTGTTATAGCCATACAGTGGAATATTATTTGACAATAAAAAGGAAGGAACTACCAATTCATGCCACATGGATGAACCTTGAAAACATCAGGTATGCTAAGTGAAAAAAGCCAACCACAAAAGTTCACATGTTGTATGATTCCATTTACATGAAATGTCTAGAACAAGCGAATGTATGGAGACACAAAGTGGATTAGTGCTTGCCTGGGGCTGGCAGGTAATAGGGAGGAACTGCTCACGGGTACAGGGTTTCCTTCGGGGTGATAAAATTGTTCTAAAATTGATTATGGTGATGGTTGCACAACTCTATGAATATACCAAAATCCATCAAATTGTACACTTTAATGGGTTAATTGTATGGTATATGGATTATATCTCGATAAAGCTGTTATATTAAAATATTAATCAATGTTCTTGATAGTTATACCAAAATTTAATTCAAATAAAAAGGTATTAAACTAGACAAATGGGGTCAATTTATAACGAAAGTTTTATTCCACAATGAAAATATGGACACTGTGATGATTAAGTTCATGTGTCAACTTGGGCAGGTTATGGTCTAGTTGTTTGGTCAAGAAAGCACTGGCCTGATTATTACTGCCAGGATATTTCGTGGACTTAGCTCATCAGTAAGTTGATTGCATCTATGGCTGATTACATCTACAATCAACTGAGGAGAATGCCTTCAACAATGAGAGGTGTCTCATCCAATTAGTTGAAAGCTTTAAAAGGAGAAATGACGATTTCAGCAGTCAGAAGAGAAAATTTCCATCTCTACTTCAGCCAGCAGGCTTCTCCTGGGGAATTCACTGAAATCTTCATCAGAGTTCCCAGCTTGTGGCCTGCCCTGTGGAATTTGGACTTGCCCATGCCCACAGTCACATGAAACAATTCTTATAAAAATCTCATAATATTTACATAGTGTGTGTGTGTGTGTGAGAGAGAGAGAGAGAGAGCACGCATGCATGTGTATTTATCTCCTGTCGGTCCTGTTTCCCTTGAGAACCCTGACTAATAAAGACACCTTGAAACTTAAAGCACTGAATAACATACCATCAAAATATAGATTACAAAAACTGCTGTAAATACAAGGAAAACTTTTTTAAAACAAAGGCACACAGTTCTTAGCCCATGAGAGATCAAGAGGATTAAAATAGGATTATACAAAATCTAGATAACAAAATTGATAAGGCCATTCTAATCGATAAATTATAAACTCTTCAACTTCGGAAAAAAAGCATTTTCTCTTTAACTACCCCCAAAGCATTTGCAAAAGTTAATTCTAAAGAATTCCTTAGGGAATTCACAAAAGTACATAACACATTATTCAAACGCAATGCAAAACAACCTAATTATTAAAAATTAACACAAAAGTAGAAAAAAAAAAGAAAGGACAATTAAAAGGAATAAAGTAACAATTCACGCCACATGGGTGAACCTTGAAAACATCAGGTATGCTAAGTGAAAAAAGCCAGCCACAAAAGTTCACATGTTGTATGGTTCCATCTATATGCAATGTCTACAACAAGCAAATGTATGGAGACACAAAGTGGATTAGTGCTTGCCTTGGGCTGGCAGGTAATAGGGAGGGACTGCTCATGGGTACAGGGCTTCCTTCAGGGTGATAAAATTGTTCTAAAATTGATTATGGTGAAGGTTGCACAACTCCAAGTCACTAAAAAAATAAACCATCTCTGGAACTACTTTAATTTCAAACAGAATTTTGCCAGTTTGAATGTATAATGTCCCCCAAAACGCCACTCTCTTTGATGTAATCTTGTGTGGGCAGACGTATCAGTGTTGATTAGATTGTAATTCTTGGCATGTTTCCGTGCAGATGTACCCCACCCAACTGTGGGTGATGACTCTGATTGGATAATTTCCATGGAGGTGTTGCCCCACCCATTCAAGGTGATTCTAAATTAAGTCACTGGAGCCATATAAGTGAGCTGACAAACAGAAGGAACTCAGTGCAGCTGACAGTGACATTTTGAAAAGGAGCTATAGCCAAGAGGGACACTTTGAAGAATGCACAGAAGTTGAGAGAGTAGCTGCAGATGAGAGACAGTTTGAAGACGGCCATTGAAAGCAGACTCTTGTTCCAGAGAAGCTAAGAGAAAACAAACACCCCAAGAGCAACTAAAAGTGACATTTTTGAGGAATTGCGGCCTAGAGAGGAACGTCCAGGGAGAAAGCCATTTTGAAACCAGAACTTCGGAGTAGACACCAGCCATGTGCCTTCCCAGCTAACAGAGGTTTTCTGGATGCCATTGGCCATCCTCCAGTGAAGGTACCCGATTGTTGATGCATTACCTTGGACACTGTATGGCCTTAAGACTGTAACTGTGTAACCAAATAAATCCTCTTTATAAAAGCCAATCCATCTCCGGTGTTTTGCATTCTGGCAGCATTAGCAAACTAGAACAGAAATCAAAACTGAAATTGTACTAGATTGTACGCTCCAAAAATTGTAAGAACTGGTTGCTCCTTTCAGGTGTTTCTCAATCTATTTTTTTCCAGAAAAGCATGACTAGATAGATTTCCTTCCAACTCTAAGTTTCTGGATCCAGTTGGTGTTAAAACTAACTTGTGTCCTTTCATTTGTACATTTAATTGTGCTTGATTTCTTTAATTACATTTTACTTATCCCACTTATTCCTAAACTCTGTGAAACTGGTTTTATGCTTTATTTTAATCTATGCCAGTTTATTTCCATTCTTTCTGCTCAGTAATTCTAGTATTGAATGCAGTGGATTTTTCTCTAAGAATAGCTTGCATTACATCACAGAAGACAAAGATACACTTTTAAACTTTTTCCTGATTATAAAAGTAATACCTGTTTGTAAATTTAAAAGTGAACATTCAGTAATATGTGATTTAGATGAAAGAGTTCTTTGTTTTCTGTAATTCCATCTTCACCGCCACTCCCTCAACTGGAGTTGGAGATTGGTGAATATTCCTCCAAATTTTTTGTAGGCTATTAGCAAGAGTATATACATATATATAATTATCACTTCTTATACTGATTAGAGAAATGGAATCATACATTCATGCTTTACATAAAATTTACTCTTTTCACTTAATCATACAAATAGTAACTTTTCATATTAGCATATATAAGCTGCTCTCAAGGGCTACATAACGTTCAAGTGTATGGATGCATCATACGTATTTAACAAGACACTATGGATTGATGTTTTTGTTGTTTCTAATTTTGGATGTGACAAATACTGCTGCAGGAAACATCTTGCTCATCCATCCTTGCACACTTAAACAAGTATTAGTATACAGAATTTGGAGTTATCTCATTTTTATCCCACAGGTATCAAACACGTTTGCCTGGGACCACAAACAGACCCCGTTTTAAAATAGCATGTTCAAAGAAACAACAGGAGTGCCTGCCTAACACAGTTTCAGGGTAAGTGGCATGGAAAACTCCCAGGAGAGATACAGATGGGAACCTAACTGGAGTAATAAAAGAATTAAAGAAGAGAGTGTTTAGGGTTTTATACATGTGTGAAACCAGATTTGTGGGTTTTGAAACATTTGGGGAACTACAGACTGACTTCTTCCTGCTGACTCTAGTCAATCAGTGTAGGTAGAAATGCCCACCCACCGTACTCTGTGGAAGGAAGTGGGTGCTGGGGAGGCAAAGCCTAGAGTCAAAACAGGTGAGGAACTTGTCTCCTAGGTGCTAAAGGGGTGAGCCCACCTGGAGCAGGGAGCAGGGAGCGAACAGAGAGTCGATACAACCAACTAATTCTAACCAGGGGGGCAGAAGGAATAACTAAAGGTAATAGAAATTATGAATTTGAAAATAGAAAACACCTGAACTTGTTCATTTTCAAAAGCTCCAAGAGCTCATACTTCAAAAAAATATCAATAATAAAATAGATAAACCAGTTTACTAACAGGCTGAGCAAAAAGGTCCACCCTTATGTATTTGAAAAAATACCAGTGAGATGCAAAGGAGGATGTGATCAGAGATGATGCTGGAAACTCAGTCAGGTGCCAGGCCATGGAGGATCTGATGTGTCACAATAGAGATTTTGGACTTTATCCAGGGGCACTTGGGACTGGTTTGTGTCTTTTTAAGCAGGGGAGCGATTATTTTTTACTCTTAGTCAATTATTGTGGACAGTAGGACTGAGGGAGGAAAACTGGAGGCAGGGAGGACAGAAAAGAGACTATAGCAACATTCCAAATGAAAAACCATGAAGCCCAGCAGGGACAGAGGTGATGGGAGGGGAGAACCTGGTTCTGGGAGAAAGAAACTAGGAGAGGAGGTAAGGGGTATTTGGAAAGTTTTGGTACTGAACTGTGAATGTAATTAACAATGTATACTGAAATGTACACTTGCAAGTGGTTAAAATGGGAAACTTAATGTTGTATTTATTTTACCAAAGTAAAATTTAAAAAACAAAACAAAACTTAGTGCTGTATAACACAAAGAATTAATTCTAATGTATGCTATGGACTATCATTAATTATACAATTATAATAATACTGGTTCATCAGTTATAACAAAGGTACCACACTAATGCAAAATGTTAATAATAAGGAAAAGCATGAGGAGGGGCTGTGGGTAGATGGGAACTCTGTATTTTAAGAATGATTTTTCTGTAAACCTACAACTGGACTAATAAAAAAATTTAATAAAATAAAAGGTAGTCCTGCAGTAAAAAATTGATTAATTGATTAATTTAAAAAGGGGAGCATAGGACTACACCCAGTTTTATGGTTGAGTAAATATTTTCTTATCTATAAAATAAAGATAATATCTATTCAAGTTATTGTAACGATTGTATTGGCAGATTTGTTTTAAAGTTTATACCTTGTCTTTGTTCCAGGAAAGATTTAATGCAGCTTAAATTAGACTAATGGATGTGAAAACACTGTAAAATAGCCCCACAAAGGTGAAATACTGCCATTTATTACTAGCATCGTCACATTCACGAACATTTGTGTTTAGCTATTGCAAGTCTGTGGTGCTGGGCAGAGGAGAGCAGACGGCCACCTAGGTGACCTCTGACCAGCAGCTGATTAGAAATGTGACCTTGACACCAGGAGGCAAGGTCAGGGTTTCTAAGTCAAACTTGGGA
This sequence comes from Bradypus variegatus, assembly GCA_004027775.1. Classification (NCBI taxonomy): domain Eukaryota; kingdom Metazoa; phylum Chordata; class Mammalia; order Pilosa; family Bradypodidae; genus Bradypus; species Bradypus variegatus. The sequence continues at coordinate 8,244 of PVKY010010690.1, forward strand.
GTTGGGAGCTCAGTGGGTCATTTCCAGATGAGAAAATGAGAAGCTCTCCGCGGTTTATTAGCCTCAGCGTTGGAATCAGAGGAACCCATGCTGACTTCTCTGCCCTTTCCTAATGAGGCGTGAAACTCTGTCTGAAAGGGCAGGTTGCGATTCCATAGAAATACGTCCACAGCAGCGCCCCTTGGCTGCCCCCCACCAGGGACTGAAGGCTGCCGGGTGGAGTGGGCGTGGCCGCGGGTGGGGTGGGCGTGGCCCTCGCAGGTGGGGCGTCCCGGGAAGAGCAAGTCCTGTCTGCTCTCTGCAGTGATTCAGGTTCTTTCCTTCAGCAGCAAGCTGCCCCTGGGCCCCTCCCGTCCCCTGCAGGACCCCAAAGCCCGCTTCATGCTCTCCTGGGTCTCATCTCAAAGTGATGCCCACCCTGTGTTCCTCCCAGGCGCCTCTCTCAGCTGCCACATCCCCGCTCTCTCCACCATGGCTACAACTCTCTCACTAGGTTCTCAGAAAGGGGCACTGACTTTTTCCTTTGTTACAGGTGGCTTTGGAGCTGGCCCCCTACAGTGTCACTCCAGCATCATCTCCCAGGGGAAAAGATGCCTTTGAGCCAAACATTTGACAACATTCCCCAGTGTCACTTTTTTCTGGTCACCTGCTCTCACCTCTGGCAGCCCCACATCTCTCTGGCTCCCCACTTGGCTTAACCCTAAACTTGGAGTTTCTGGCTGCCCCAGAAGTGGTCCTGCTGGGTAAATCCTATTAGGACCCATGGCTCATCCCTGGCTGACTCTGGAGGTCAGGCATAGTAGGCTCTATGCCAGGGCCCCTATACTGATCTGGCCCACCCCTGGGGTGCCCACCAAATCCAATACCCCCTCTACCCACACCCACCCCTCACAAGAGACTGCCTGTCCTAGGCCACCACCAGCCACCGGAAATGGGGACAGAGCCTGGTCAGCAAGTTCTACTCAAGGCAGCAGAAGCAATAAAAGAAGATAGAGCCTGTAGGTTCAAATGCTGGAGGCGATGAATATAAACCCCGGGTCTGCACTGAAGTCAGGGCCATGGAAATAAGGGAGGAGTTGGTGGGACCAGAACCAGGTCCCAGCAGGGGACGATGCAGGGGAGGGGCTGGGCAGAGGCCACACATTTTACTGATGCCTACACTCCCCTCCATGACCAGCAGGTGCAGGGTTCATGGGAGTGTCCTGCGAGCTTAACCGGCCTGAGCCAGGCTTTGGGGCCAACAGGGAGACAGTGCCAGGAAGAGGGCACAAGCCCTTCAGTCTTGGCCAGAGAAGAGTTCCAAGTGTACTCATGCCCCCACCAAGGCTGGAGCTGCCATTGCCACTCCTCCCACCCAGTCCTCGGGCCTGACCCCAGTAGCAAGTCCTGTAGAAGGAATCAGCACTGCGAACCGGGAAGAGGAGGCCTCGGAAGCCAGGGAGTGTTCAGAGTCCCGGGAGCAATGCTTAGGAAAGCATCTGCCCAGAGATAACCTGATGTAAAAACCACTGCAGGCCAAGGAAGAGAGGGGGCCTGTCCAGATCTGGGTCCCTCACCCAGGCCCTTTCAGCACACAGCATGTCTGCAACAGCTTCCAAGACCCACAGGCACCAGAGCTCAGCCAGGACCTCATAGGCAGCCTTGGGTTGGCTTTATCGGAGATGGGGGCCTGGGCAGCCTGGCCCCCTGCCAGAGGAGTCAACCCCCAGGCGTAACTCAGTGTTTGCTCATAACTATTTGCCAAATAAATAAATAAGGTGAAGGCACTGGGCAGGCTATAGGGGGAAAAGAACACCACGATCTTAAGGAAGGGGGGATTTTTGAGTACCTACTGTGTGCCCAGCATTACCTCTATGCAGCAGCCAGGAGACTTGCTCAAACTCAAACCTGATCAGGTCATTTCCTGGCTTACAATCCTTGAATGGCTCCCCACTGCTGCCTTAAGGAAGCAATAAAGCTGAAGTTATCTGGCCCCTCCAACCTTTCCAGGCTCCCCTCTTGCTAGGCCAGCCATCCCCACCACCCTGTCCCTCCCCACCCTGCTCTGGATTCCTACTGGGCTTTAGACTTATTTTCCCTTATTGTTCTGCCATTTGCTTTTTTCACTTAATAAGTTAACAACATCTTGCTGTGTCCACACATTTAGGTTCATACCTGACACTTTGTGCCTGATCTTACTTAATCCTCTGCAAAGCCATGAGACCGGGATAATTATTCCCATTTTACAACAGAAGGAACTGAACATGGAGACTGCATGACGTACCCAAGGTGATCCTTCATGCTAAGCCAAGTTCCCTGCACCCGTATCCTGCAGTCAGCTCCAAGCATGACAGTCAAGCTCAGGACAGGCCGGGGCTATGACAAGGCTCTTGTAGTCTAGTAGCCGAGCCCCAGAAGCACTGGGGGGTGGGGAGGAAAAGGAGACCAAGCTTGTCAGGGACACAACTGGGGAAACTGGCCTAGGGTGACCAACTTGTCCCAGTTTGCCCAGGACATTCCCAGTCTCAGCACTGAAAGTCTCACAACCCAGGAAACCCCTCAGGCTCTGTTCTAAAACTGAAAGTTCTGCATCCAGGGAACCCCTCACTTCTCTGTTCCATGCACACGAGGACGGTTGGTCACCTTAACTTAGAAGACAGTGAGCTTCTGTGTCCATCAGACAAGGCACCCAAGGGACAGACTGAAATTCAGATAAACTGCAAGACATCCATTCAGGCACTGCAAGACCCCAGCTGGAGACTGGGACAAGAGGACAAGAAGCCCCCATTAAGGGCAAGGACTGGCCAGAACCAGGCTGGAGCAGGGCAGTGCAGGGGCTGGAGGGACCATTCAAGTCCGAAGCCCTGGCTGTCTTCTGTGTAGTTCTATCCCTCAGTGCCTAGCACAGTACCTGGCACACAGGTACCAGGAAGGAATGAATGCATGCATGCATGTATGCATGGGCCATCACAACTCAATACCAGGCTTCAAGCAGCTAGGATAGATCCCCACTCCCCAGAGGGACTCAGCTCAAGGGTGCAACTGCTGACACGCAAGGTGGACCCATTAGGGAAGACGTGAGGGGCCAGGAAGAATAAAACCATTCCAGACAGGATTAGGATGGGGAGAATAACTGGAGAGAGCCTTGCTGCTCCAGGGCTCCCTGCTTGGGGTTCAAGGGGAAGAGCCAGCCCACCCTTTCAGGACCAGCCATTTTCCCTTTTCCTCTTAGGGGAGACCCAGCCTTTGGCAAACACTGGCAAGAAGACCAGGTTTCACCAAGGAGGCTTTCTCCAAAAGGCTTCAGTGGGAGGAAGGCGCCATCATCAGCCAAAATTCAAGGCCAGTCAAGCTGGGTTTCCACTGGACAATCACTTCTAACTTGCGAAGAGCTTTTTACCATAATTATTCCAATTGCCACAGGCGAGTCTCTATGGTTGGGCCTGCGAGGCAGCAGCGCCATCTTGTGGCCATTTTGAGAACACCACAGGGAGGTTTCAGCCCCGTCACCTGTCTGGATGTGGAACGCACAGTTTCTGAGAATCCACAGCTTTAGGGTCTTAATAAGGAAATCTGCCCCACTATTTAACAATCTGAGCCACTGCTCAGCCTGTATAAAAATCAAAAAACCTGGAATCGATCCCCAAATTCAGTGTGGATTCAATGACAAGTTGATACAACCTTTGTGTTTTCGGGAAACTCAGAGCTTCCCATAGTAAATCAATATTTGCTCAGCTAACTGGCATGCAATGAACAGGTGCAAATTAGACAGCTCTTCTCAAGTCTTCCATTCTCCAGCTATGGAGGCACGCCTTTCCTGATCATAAAAGAAAATATTGATTTTGAACTGAATGGTTTATTCATTCATTTAACAAATATTTATCGAGTGTGTGTTATTTGCAAGACCCTGTATGAGGTACTGGGGATACAACAATAAGGAAAACAAATACAGCCACTGTCCATCCTGGTGCTGATTGTTCAGAGGGCAGGCCAGCATAAGTCAACTACTGCGTCCTGGGGAAGTGCTATGAAGGAGTACACAGGTGCTGTGCGTGGGTATCATGCTTAAGGTGAAAACTGAAAGTCTGAATTCCCTTCCAGGAAACTCAGAGAGGGCATGAGCCTCCTGACAGGAACCGATCGCTAGGTACAATGGGATTTGGATTGTCCCCCAGCGTTGGGGTGTGTTAGCTGCTTCCCTTTCACTCCCTCCCCAGCCCCCACCTCGCAACTCAAGCATGCATGCCAG
>PVKY010010691.1:0-12471 GCA_004027775.1 Bradypus variegatus
GGGAGAGGAGGGAGAGGAGGGAGGGGCCGGGCGGGTCCCAGGGCTGGAGGGGGCTGTTTAAAGGGGGGGCACCTCTCCTTGGAGCCCCTCCTAATCCACAGCTGACCTCTGACCTGAAGGCCAGTTCAAGGGCAGAGGCTTTGGCTGGGGACGAGGGAGGGTGTGAGGTGACCCGAACTGGGAGCCCACGGGGGGCACAAGCTGCCATCAGCCTCCCTCCAGCTCTGGCCTCTGATCATGGCCTCCCCCCACTGGCCGGATGGAAGGAAGGATGGAAGGAAGAACGGAAGCGGGGCGCACGCGACATCCCAGCTTCTAATTTTAGCCGAGCACTCCCTGCCTCCCCTCCCAGCACGGAGCCGTGGGGCGGGGGCTCCCAGCCTGGGGCCTGCTCCCACGGGTGCTAGCAGCAGGATCCCTGCCTGGGGGTCCGCAGGGGAGACCCTCACGCTCACACAGGGAGGCTCCCGGAACCGGGAGGCAGATCACCAGCCAGTCGGGGCCAGGGATGAGCTTCCACTGTGGTCCGTGCCCCGGCCCCGGGTGGCCTCTGCAGCCTCGGTTTCCTTGCCTGTGAAATGGGGTAATAAACACCCCGTCTCCAATGACGCGTGTCGAGCGCGGAGCCTGGTGCCGACCCTGAGAAATCAGAGCTGCCATTTTTACTCCTCTTGCCCCTGCTCGTGGTTCTGGGGCCACAGGCCGGCCCTGCACAGCCGATCAACCCAGGAGACCCCAGAGCCCCCAGCACCAGGCTTCCCGGGTGCCTCGGGGACCACAGCCCAGTCCCCTCGGGGGCAGCCAGGACACTGAGAGCCCAGGGCCTGCCCAGGAGCAGCTGGAGGGAGGCAGAGGCAAGATGGGAGCCCGGGCCCCCCCCCACACCGCCCCCGCCACCCCAGGACCCGCGCCCGAAGCGGAAGCAGGGCCATCGCCGGGGGCAGGTGCCTCCTCCCCGGCCTCATCGCCCTGCAGGCTGGGGTCCCTCAGCAAGGCCTCCCAGCACCCACTGCGAATGGAGAATTGTGACGAGGACGGGGGCTGTGGGCCAGGCCCGAGAACCATGAGCTCACCCACCCCTCCACGGGGGACCCTCCGTGCACGTGGGAGCCGAGGATGCACCAAGGACATTCCTGCTCCCCTGGGGGCTGGGTCTCCGCGCGCCCAAGGGCATCCCCTGTGGCTCAGGACCGGCCTCCGCTCAGGGGGGCTGCAGCGTCATCCTGAGCCCCCCGCACCCCTGCACCTCTTCTTTAACTGTCTCCCTGCCGGCCTCCCGTGCCCTTTGCTCAGGGGCATTCTAAGAAAGGGATCTCCAGGAGGCAGCTGCACCCGACCAGGGGAGCCCGCGTCCACCTGGTAGGCTGCCGAGCCCCCTGCCCACCTCCCGCCCCTCGTGCCCCGGTGTTTGTCGTTTACTCCAGGGGGCCTGGGGGGAGATGAGCCCCTGGCTCCACTGCGCCCAGCCGCCTCGGTGGCTCTCCAGCCCTCGGGTGCGCTCAGGGGAGGTTGAGGGGCACGGGTGAGAGGATCGGACTGGGAGCCAGGGCCCTGGGGTCCAGTCACAGCTGTACCACCTGTTAGCTGGATGACCCCATGCCTCGGTTTCCTCACCTGAGACCTGAAAAAGGGAGCACAGGCCCTGGCCCAGGGCAAGCTGTCGGCAAGGGCTTCCCGGACATGGCCTGCTATCCCTGGAGTTTGGTCACAATTCCTTCGGGAGGAAGGTGTGGCATGGTGGGCACAGAATTGGGAAACCCAGGTTTGAGGCCTGGCTCGGCCTCCCTGGGGCTGGTGGGGTCTGGGGAAAGCCCCCTTCCCCTCTGGGCCTCGGTCTCCCCTATAATGAAATTTGGGGTCAGGACGGGGAAGCACTCAGCACACAGACCTCCACTCGCCCATCCAGTGCCAGGGACAGACAACAACAATCGACCGTGGCTCTGCCACTGCCGTATCCGGCCAGACGCAGCCCAAGAATCCCCACCTGGCCGGCACCACCAAATGAGAGCCGGTGCCAGGATGGAGCCAGCTGCCCCTGCACCCGAATTGCATGGCGTTGTGGTTTACAGACCCAGTGGGGTCACCCTGGGCCTCAGTTTTCTCTTCTGTGAAATGACCGCACCCAGCGAGGCTGAGGATCACAGAGGAGAATGGGTCACGAACGGCCCAGCTCTGCAGGGCAGCTCCTGCCGCTCTCCCCCTACCCCGGGGCCAGCCCCCCACAGACCCCTCGGCCACGGGAGGCAGCGTGCTCCAGCAGGGAGAGCCGGGGCCCAGATGACCCTCAGGAAATCATGCACCGTCTCTGAGCCTTGGTTTCAATACACTGGACCGACACTAAATCTTCCAGGGCAGAGAGGATGAAATGACATAATACCCTGAGGCCTTGACAGCGCCCCAGGAGAGCGCCGCCCGGGAAACCAGAGCAGCAGGCAGCCCCGACCCACCATTAGGGGTGGGCACTCTGGCTGGCAGGAGCTGGGGGCCTCTGTGAGGCTCTGTCCTGTGGGGTCCCTGCTAGTTGCTCCTTGTGGAAGCTGTGACCCCCAGAAAGCACGCAGGTGGCCCGTGGCCTCCTGGATCCTGGTCACGGCGGGGCAGGGGCTCCTGCCATCAGACCTCGGCCCTCCCTCCCCAGCCTCCCCTGCCCTGGGGTCTGGTGCCAGCCCACCCACGGCCCGCTGCTGCGTGTCCCCCGCGACCAGGCTGCCGTCGGGCCTCCCCTGCCCTCAGGCCCAGGCCAACCTGGCCCACCAGGCTGTGTGGAGAGGCAGCTGGGGGGGCCCGGAAGCTGGGGGGGCTCAGGTCTTAAATCAGCTCCCAGGAAGGCTCCAGCAGTCCCTCCCCTGGGCTGCAGAGAAGATTGAAGAGCATGATCCCCGCTGGGGTTCCCACTCTGACGTCCTTCCGTCCTTCCGTCACTGACTCACTCCAGCTCCATGCGAGCTCCCCCACCCCTCACGGGAGGCAGCAGCTTAAAGCCCTCGCAGGGGCCGCCCCCTGCGCCCGCACCCCTGCCATTGCCCACCCACGCGGGTGCCTCCCCCACCTCCGCCGGCCCCAGGGCCTCTGCCTCCCACCCAGCAGGGCTAGTTGGGGGCTGCCTCTCAAACCGTGTCACAAGCTGACCAACCACAGCCGTCACAGGTGCTGTCCCTTGCAGCTCACCTCCAGGTCTCGGGGTGCTCCTGCTGATCCCTCCAGACCCAGCCCCAGGGCCCCTCCCCTGGGGAGCCTCCACCGTCACCCCCACTGATGGGCATGGCTGGTGGATGGAGGCCGGGGCACTGGCCCTGGGACGGTGCCCCAGTTCACAGGCCATGCCGCGTCCACTGTGCAAGGAGCAGGGCGTCACCACTTACCTCCCGGCGGCCTGGGCAACGAGGACACAGTTTATTACAAAATATCCTTTATTGATAAAATAGGTCAGACTTTGTAAAAACACCTGCGGGTCATGACAAGCAGGCCACAGGCAGCAGTGCCAGGGGTCCCACGGGTTCCCACACGGGGCACACACAAGGCCAGCCAGCAGATGTGCCCAGCCCCACCCCGGGCCAAGGCGATGGCCCTGGCCTCACAACTGGGGCCCGGGAACCAGCCAACAGCAGCTGCCCACTCTGCCCCATAAGCCCCACGAGCCAAAGCCACTGAGCCCAGGTGCCAGGCACCCCCTTTCCAGGTGCCAGGGTCTGAGCCAGCAGGGAGAGGTCCCCAGAGCCCCCAGCCAGGGGGGGCCACGCAGTCAGGCGCAAGCTGGTCAGCTGGCACCCACCCGGGGTAGGAGCCCTTGTTGACAGGGACCCTGCTCGCCTGCTCTGGCCCCAGCACCCCACCTGTGGGATCCATCCCCCCACCACAGCTGCTCATCCCAGACTGTCCCACTTATGGGTATTTTTAGCTCTCCTGGGGAGACAGTTTGCCTCCCACTGGGGCCCCAAGCCACTGAAACCCCTCTTGGTGTTGCAGGTGAAATGTCGAGAAGCCGTCATGAGGCCTAATGTTGCAAATGTTTGCAGAACACGAGCACGTTCTCAAAGAGATCCTCTAACTGAAGCAGGGATCCTGTCTGCCACTGCCCGCTTCCAGCTCAGGGCAGGCCTTCACACACCCCAGGCACAGAACAGAAGTCTACAGGAAGACGAGTGGCGGCAAACACACAGAAAGGGGACTTTTATGTCACTGGATAATCACATTTTCTGGTTCTCTAGCATCCCCCCACAGAGCTCAAAGCTTTCTGCAAAGCCTTTCATCTCCCGGCAACTAGGCAGCCTGTGAACTGTCGCTGGTTTGGGCAGAGGCTAGATGCCAGCAATCGGGGGTCTCCCGCCGAGGCAGAGGCCAGGCCTCTAGACCATCCCACCAAGGTGGCCGTGAGCCCCCCGACTCCCAGAGGTATGCCGGGCGCAGAAACCAGTCCATGGTTCTGGGCTTTAAAGGAGCTACAATTCCGAAAGCAGAGGGGCAGGAGAGAAGGGCCCCGACACAGCGCCAGCCCCCAGCCCCCTCCCAGCCTGAAGGGGCCCACGAGTGCCCGGAAGGTTGAAGCGTCTCCATTTCTGCCCCCTCCTCAGCAACAGGCCCACCTAGGGGCAGTGGAAGGCTGGTGTCCTGCTCTTTGGGGGGAGGACAAGAAACAAGCAAATGCATCATGAGCAAGAGTCCAGCCAGGGAAACTGGGGTCCTTGAGGAAGGGGCATCCGTCTGTTGGCTCGTAGGGGACTGGGGTTCTGGAAGGGAAGGCCTCACTTCTAGCCTGGCCTCACCTGCATTCAGGGAGGTCTGAGCCTCATGCGCCCACCTGTGCTCAGGTGGACTCGGGAGAAGAGCCCCCCAGCCCGCGGCCAGGTCAGTAAGGGGAGGCTTCAGATGGACGCTGCGAGGGGCACTCCAGCACCCCCATCCCAGAGGGCTCCAAGGTGAGGCCTGCAGGACCAGGATGGGCACCAGAAAGCCCCAGGGAGGCCGGCACATGGAGGACGCCAGGACACAAGTGGCCCTGGCCCACCTGGCACTGACCCCAGGCAGGCAGCAGGCCGGTGGGCTCATGAGGCCGTCTGGGTCCAGCGGCGGCAAAGGAGCCTGCGGAAGGCGCGGCGGAAGTCCTGGTTGAAGACGGTGTAGATGACGGGGTTGAGCGAGCTGTTGCAGTAGCCAATCCAGAAGAAGAACTGGAAGAGGCCATGGGGCACCTTGCAGCGCTGGGGGCAGATGGCGCCCAGGCTGTAGCTGAAGAAGAAGGGGAACCAGCAGAGGACGAAGACCCCGATCACCACAGCCAGCACGAAGGTGAAGCGCTTCTCCCGCGTCAGCTGCGCCCGCCGACGCCACCACTGCCCGCCTGCTGCACCCCTGCCCAGGAGCACCTGGCCGCGGAGGGTGGCCAGCACTCGGGAGCCCTGAGGCGGCGGAAGCGGGGGGCTGCCAGCGGGGTCAGGGGAGGCTGGGGGGACCTTGGGCTCACCCTCTTCCCCCACCTCCTGCTCTGGAGAGGCCCCGCAGGCGCCCTCCGTCGGGCCCTGGCCTGGGCTGGAAAGGGCAGGCCAGCCGGGCGACAAGGCCTGGACCCCAGGATCTTCCAGGGCACGTCCCTCCTCGTCTCCTTCCATAGCCTGGGAGTGGCCAGTGGCCTCTACGGCAGTGGTCCCAGGAGAGGCCAAAGTGGGCCCCTTGGCTGCAGCCGCAGCCCCCTCTGGAAGGGGGCGGGGCTGCCTGGCCTCCCCGGGCGCGCCCTTGGCCCTGGGGCCGCGGCGGTGGCTGCGCTTGGCGATCAGGTAGATGCGCAGGTAGACGAGGACCATGATGAGGCAGGGCGCGAAGAAGGAGCCGACGCTGGAGGCCAGGATGTACCAGGCCTCCTGGTTGAGCTTGCACTGGGGGCGCCCGCGGGGCTGGGGGCCCGGGTCCCCCTTGTAGACGAGGGGCGGCAGCGAGATGGCGGCCGCGATGAGCCACACGACCAGGATGGTGCGCTTGATGCGGCGCGGCGTGCGCTTGGAGTTGTACTCGAGCGCGCGGCTCACGGCCCAGTAGCGGTCCAAGCTGATGGCGCACAGGTGCACGATGGACGCCGTGCAGAAGAGCACGTCCAGCGCCAGGTACACCTCGCACCACGTGCGCCGGAAGTACCAGTAGCCCAGCAGCTCGTTGGTCAGCGAGAAGGGTATGATAAGCGTGGCCACCAGGATGTCGGCGGCCGCCAGCGACACCAGGAAGAGGTTCTGCGGCGCGCGCAGGGAGCGGCTGGTCAGCACGGCCAGGATGACCAGGGCGTTGCCGAAGATGGTGAAGATGATGAGGAAGGTGATGACCGCCGCGATGGCCGCCGTGGCCTGCACCGAGAAAGGCTCCTGGTGGTCCATGGCAGGGCGAACGCGCTGCCCGGCTTCGGCTAGACCAGGGGGTGGTCCCCGCGGCGGCCTGGAAAGCGCCGGAGCCCCATGGCCGAGGGCCGCGGAGGTCGGGGGACGCCCGGGTCCAGCCACCGCCCTCCTACATCCTCTTGCAGCGGCGCCCGGCGTCCCCGCCGTCCGCCCCGAAGTTTGCCAAGTTGTCCCGCTGCGGCGCCTACCCCGGCCGGGCCCGGGGACCGCTGCGCCCTGGGCCGCGCGGCTGCTGGACGAACCGTGGGGCGCGGGGCCGGACGCACCGGGCAGGGGCAGCGCCGCTCGCTCCGCTCGCTCGCCGGCGCCCGGAGCCGCGCCCGCCCCGGCAGGGGAGTGGGGAGCAGAGCGCGCGGAGGCGGCGCCGGGGAGGAGCCGGGGCGGGGCGGGGGGAGTGAGGGAGGCGGCGCGGGCGGGCGGCCGGAGGGAGGGCAGCGGGGGCTCCTGCCGCCGCCCCGGCGACCCTACCCTTCCTGGTGGCCGCCGCTGCGCTGCCGAGGTCTGGGGGCCCCTCTGGCGTCTGGGGGCTTCGGGACTGTGCGGAGGGTGCGAGCAGACGTGGAAGCGTCTGTACGCGCGGGGTTGGGGCGCGGGGCTGAGGCTGCGGGGCTGGGGCTCCCGCTGGCGCTGGAGAAGGGTCCCTCGCCCGCGGACTGCTGGCTGGGGCGAGCGCCCTAGTCCGGGGCCCTTGGCTCCAGCCGCTCTCCCCTCCCGCCGCGAAGAGCTCCCAGGAGAGGGTGGGTGAGTGCGTTGGGGCGCGGGAGCCCAGAAACCTCACGCCTCCTACCCGGCGCCGCCGCAGTGGAGAAGCCAGGTGAGGAGCGGAGGGTCCGTCGTGAAGCCCTTCCCGGCCCCGACCGGACCCCGACCGGACCCCGTCGGGCCCCGGAGCCCGAGGCGACACGCGGAGCCCTAGGAGATGCGCGGAACCCGGCAGGAGTGTCCCCTGTGGCCACCGCCCGTGCCGAGCCCGTGCACGGCAGGTGATAAGCTCCACGTGCCCTCCGCGTCCTGGGGGCGCTGAAAAGACTCCCAGCCCGGTGGGGGAAGCGGTGCTCGCAGCCTGGGATCCGCTGCCATGTTTCTCCGCAGCTGCCTCAGTTTCCTCCAGGATGGACACAGGAGGTAAGGGGAAACCTGGGTTTTGAGGAGGGGTGGGGGGGTGGCAAACTCCAGCCTCTTAACCAGGAGGAAGAGGTGACCCCTCCCTGGCACAGAGCAGGGAGACCCAGCAGGGGTCAAGGGGTCAAGGGGTCAAGGGTGGGCTCTTTTGGACAGAGCTCAGAAAGAAAAAAGTCCAAAAGGCAGCCAGGAAAGGGAGGAGCTCCCGGGAGGCCTGTGCCTCGCTGCCGTCCCCTGGGGCCACGGCTGACCCAGCCCCTGCTCCAGGCCCTCCTGGCTGCAGGCCCGCAAGCGCGCACAGGCACACAGCACAGCTCTCTCGGGTGGCAGTGGAAAGAGGAATTGGGTAAAAAGACATTTCAGACTAAACCTACCCCTTCCATCTCACTTTCAAGGGGCTTCCAGGCCCCTCAAATCCCTCGCCCCCTCCCCTTATGCCCACCCCCAGGCCACGGCCACTGGTGCCAGCCTGTCAGCCATCGATTTGCCTCTAAGACAAGGGCTCTTTCTCCCCCAAGGGCCCAGCCTCATGCCAGCATGCCCCCTGGACCCTCACTGCTGCCCGCCCAGCCCTCACATGAGCCCTTGGGCTGTGTCACCCCTGCCCACCCAGATCACCCAGCCTCGTGGTTCCTCTTGACCCTGGCCAGGTGCCGCCCAGGCCAAGTCGGAGCGGGCAGCCAGCCTCCCTCGCCCCCTCCAGGCCGCAGCTGACTGCTCCAGGGGCAGGTCTTACGGGTGCCACCTTCCTGTTCGTTGGACGGGGCCTGGGCCCATGTCGCCAAGGATGGAGAGGTCCCAGGAGCCCCCTCCCTGAGGAAAGACAAAAGGGGGGCCTTGAGCCTGAACAGCAGCCCCTTAGGCTCCTTTCTGCCTGTCCCTGCTGCTCCAGGTGGGCGCTGGAAGGGACGGCACTTAGCCACCTCTAACCGCGCTGACCGGGGGGCGGCCCTGGGGTCTCCACCACAAGTGGCACAGGCCTTTTCTCTTCTGACCCGTTTTTCCTTAAAGGGCCAGCTCCCAAGGCTCATCAGGAACAGAGGCCAGAGGGGCCACCGGCCGTCACCCAGCAAGTCGCCACTAAGGGGTACACACCTCCTGAAAGGGGCAACTCTGGGTCTGCCCAGTGCCAGGCCCTGCCCAGCACCCCTAGAGCTCAGGTGCAGGTGGGGCCCCCAGGACAGAGTCCTCTGGCCAGGGGACCCTGGAGCTGCCCTGGGCTCAGCCTCCACCCAGGCTCTCGTGTCACCTCCCATGGCCACCGCCCCCTCCTGCCCCACCCCGGCCGAGTGCAGCATGAGTGCCGCTGGCTTGATGCCCGTCTCCCTCCGTGGCTCTCCATCTCCCCCCACAAGCACCTCCGGGCACTGCCTGCTCCACCCGGCCTGCAGCAGCCAGGGGCAGGAACCCCGGCGCCTCCGGCTCTTCCCAAGCTAGAGCTGACCTCCACCATCACCTGTCCCCTCCCATCCAAGAGTGCCTCCCCCAGCCCCACAGCCAGCAGGGCCGCCCGGAGGACCCCTGTGGGAAGCGGTGCTGGGCAGGCTGCCCCCGCCCTGCGTCCCCAGATCTCCCAACACAGGAGCTGTTCACTCTGCCACCGACACCCTCCTCGCCCCCTTTCTGTGCTAGGTGGGCCCCACATGCACAAGGCCCACTGCCCGGTCACCTCCCTTGGGGCAGAGGAGGCCCCTGCCCTCCAGGTTCCCTGGCACCAGGCCAGAGGGGCACCGAACACCCAGTGCCCTGAACAGGGGCGGGCCCGGGGGATTGATGCATCACCCCCAGTGGGCACGCCCCCCGGCCACCAACCCCAGGCCCACACTGGCTGGTGGCGAGGGGCAAGGGCAGCAGGGCTGGGCAGAGGCCCTTCTCAGGGAGGTCCTGGGAGAGATGGGCCAGGGGACAGGTGACACGGGAGGGAAACGATGCCATCGCTTCCATACGGGATGACGGTTGTCCCATCCCTGGCTGTGGCCTTTGGTGAAGCCCTGCAGCCACTGCCTCTCCAGGCCTAAGGGCCCGCCGGGGCTGACGCCCCACGGGCTTCCCACCCCAGCTTTCCCCAGAGGCCCCCGGCTTCATCCCCAGACCACCCTGTGTGACTCAACCTCCCTCCTCCTGGTCCCTTCTAGAACGTGGGCTGGTGTCCTCTCTGTGATGATTCCCCCAAGGCTGCTGCAGCCTCCGTCACCGTCCAGCCCCTGCCCCCACGCCGGCAGCCGCTTCTCCTGGACTGAAGCACTCGCTGCGGCGACTGGCCTCTCTCCGACGCTTGACCCCAATCTCCACGGCCCCCCGGCATGCTCACTTTCCCCCTTGTCAAAATTGGTCCCCCTCATTCTCAAACTGCCCAGCCACCCCACACCCCACCCCAGGCTTTGACTTGAAACTGGGGGCTTCGGGCAGGGGCTCCCGCACCCCCCATGCCCACCTGCAGCTGTGCCTGAGCTCACTCCGCTCGGCTCAGAGGGCACGGCCCCTGTAGTGCCCCCTCCGGCCTCTCGTCCCGCCCAGGACTCGGCCTGCCTCCCTGCTGCCTCCCACTCGTCGGGGGCCCACTCCCAGGACGTCCTGTGTCCCCTGCAGCGGCCCCTCCTGAACGCCGTGCCCCAGGCATGTCGGACCCTCCCACCTCTCCTCGGCCCTCCGAGGGGCCTGGTGGCCCTTTCCCGGGGCACCGGCTCCTTTTCCCGCCTGTCCCCAGGTGCCCGGCTCACTCCAGCGTCCCCGCAGCGCTCCACAGGCCCTTCTCCCCCTCAGCCTCCTTTCCTGGCTCCTCCTCCTTCCAGCTGCTAAATCAGTGCTTCTCATGGGGGGCAGTTTTGTCCCTCAACAGGCATTTTGCACTGACTGGAGATTGTGGGGGTCATCCTGGCTGGGGTGGGGGGATGCCCCTGGTCTCTAGTGGGTAGAGACCAGAGACGCTGCTAGACTTCCTACATGCACAGGACAAGGAATTCTCCGGCACAAACTGCTAGCAGTGCCAAGGCTGAGGCTGGCCTAAGCGGTGACAGCCCCGGCCCAGCCCGGGACCCTCCTCCCCTGCGTCTGAGCAGGTCTCGGGGAGCTCGCCTGGCCCCTGCTTCCGTCTGGGTGCTGGGGGCTCCTGCCCGACTCTCCCATTTGGGCTCACCAGCCCATGTGCCCCCTGAGCCGCCCACATGTTCCTGCTGGCCCCCTGGAGCACAGCCAGCTCCCCCGGAACCTGCCGTCCCCACTGTCCCCAGGGTGGTGACAAGGGTGCCAACCCCCGCATGCCCTCACCTCCTTCATCCCGCCCCAGCGGGGCTGCCTCTACCTCCAAAACGCACCCCAGTGTCTCCCCCTCCTCTGCCCCACCACCCCGGCACCTTCCATGCATTTTCCAGGGTAGCCCAGGTGACTTTTCACAGCAACGCTGAGCCTGCTGCCCACCTGCCGAGAGCCCCCCAGCAGCTGCTCACCGGCCCCCCGGCCCCCCTCTCCCGCAGCCCCTGGGCCTGGCCCACCCACACCTCCTGCCTCAGGGCCCCCCCGCTCATCTGGGGTCGGCAGAGCTAGCTTCGGGGGGGCCCTTCACAACCGCAGGCTAAACCCCCCCTTCCCGTCACTGCCCCATCGGGATGGTCCCCCCTCCCCCCATCCCTGAATCAGACCTCCTGGGGGGGACCCCCGCCCAGCCGCCCCAACACCTGAGCCTGCAGCAGAGCCTGCTGGGCCCCCGGAGGTTCAGCCAAGGGCAGGTGACACATGACAGTGGGGGAGAGGGGGAGCAGGTCACCCTGTCCTCAGGGCCCTGGGACCCCATATTTATCCCACTCCCCACCGGGGCTCGAGGGGCTGAACCAGCACTGGACCACTGAGCCCTCGGCAGTGGCTCCTGGGGGGCCCCTCGTGACAAGGACAGCCCCCCGAGCCGCCTGCCACCCTGCCATGACTTCCGGAGAACCCAGATTCAGAGAAAAGCTAAATCCCAAGGCTTCCGCGCCCCAGCGAGGCCAGAGAGGAACCACGGCACAGAGCCAGGGGCGCTGGGTGAGTGGGGGTGCCCGTGTGCCGCCCCGGCCTCAGGGGTCTCTGCCTGGGAAGCTCCCATGGGGAAAACTGCCAGGAGCACGGCCAGCCCCCCTCTCCCACCCAGAGCTCTCATTCAGGCCCCCATGTCTCCAGGTGAGAGGGACGGGGTTCCCCAGGCTGGGCCCCTGAGCAGGCCCCGAACCCAAGGCTGAAACCCGGGACTGGGTGTGGGCAGAGACCCCTCCCGGCCCTGCCCGCTGTGCAGCCGCGGGCAAGTCCTAATTCTGTTTCCTCCTCTGGTAAATGGGGCGGCCCCCTCACTGCCCACTCCCAGGGCCACGGCGAGGGCGAAGGTGACCACACAGTGACACGGCCAGCCCAGCGAGAGTAGGCGCTCGGCGCATGAGCGCCTTTTATTTCCACTTCTCCCCAAACACCTGAGGCTCCTGCTCCCCTCGGACCCCAAGCAGGACCCTCTCAGCCTGTCCGGCCCCTGCTCGTGGCCACCCCGGAGACTTCCTCCTGGAGCATCACTGGGGGGGGGGCAGGTGCTGGAGGAGAGGGGCGCGGGGGTGCAGGTCCTGGGCAGGAGCACCGGGCTGGTGGCCGCAGGGAGCAGGGTGGGCTCGGGGACCATCCTGGGGTGCGGGGCTGGCGGCCAGGACTGCAGAGCCACGAGAACCTCAGGGACGACAGGAGGCCGCACCAGGTGCCAGCCATGGGGCTCCCCGGAGGTCTGGGCCTGGGGAAGTTGGGGGGATGGCACCGAGGCCACACTGAGGGAGGGGCCTGAGCCTTAGCCAGAGGCGGGTTCAGGGGCCGTCAAGGCTGGAGCCTGCTCCCTCCGCCTCCCCAGACCCCAAAACCTGGAGCCCTGGAGAATGTCACCCTCATTTCCAGCAAACTCCAGGGCTGGGCACATCAGGCCTCCCCTGGCAGGCCCACCTCCCCCTACCACAGATGGGAGCCT
>PVKY010010692.1:0-12467 GCA_004027775.1 Bradypus variegatus
GGCAGCTGACATCTGCGCTGGTCTTGTACTGTGCTCTGAGGCCACAGTCTTGCTCATTAAAAAGAGTCATTGGTTTCCTGGCTGGCTAGACCCACTCTAACATCCGAGAGAAAGACATCAGCAGCCATAGAGCACCTGCCTACATGTGAGGCACAGACCGGCACATCCAGATGCCTGTTCTCACCCTTAACACAACCCCAAGAGGAAGACTGACCACTGCCACCACCCCGGCCCACCTCCATTTACAGGAGAAAAAAATGTTGAGTTTTACATGCTAAAGTAACTTGCCTGATCTCGTATGCCTAGAAAGAGGCAGGAATTTGAATCCAGTATCCCTATTACTTTCCACTTTCCCATATCATCTTTCTAGAAGAAGAGATAACACAGTCATTTCCATGAGTAAATAGCTATTTGCCTAAAGCAGGGATCAGAAAACTTTGACTATAAAGGTCCAGAGAGTAAATATTTTAGGCTTTGTGAGGCACATACGGACTGTCTCATATTCTTTGTGTTTGTTTTAAAAATGTGAAAACAATTCTTGGCTTGTAGGGCTGTGTAGACACAGGCTCTGAGCCACACTTGGACTGCTGGGTAGTTTGTTAACCCAGGTGAGAACCAGACATCTTAATGAGCTCAGGAAATCCAACTCCTTGCCTATGAAATAATAAAAATAGCTAATGTTTACTTAATGCTTCCTGGGTGCCATGCACTATTTTAAGCACTTAACATATATTTACTGCTGGCAACAACTCCATATTGTTATTATTCACATATTACAAGTGAGAAAATGAGGCAAAACTGATTAAGCAACTCAACCTCATGTCTGGTGACTAAGCTAGGACTCAAAACCAGGCAGTGTGGTTTCAGAATCACCACTTCAAACCACAACCTACAATAAATCTTTGGAAGATTTATTTTATTTCATGAACAAACTGTATTTGGCTGTGAAACATTGCCCTTTTGAGAAGTGTGTGGATGAGAAATACTTTTGCTTTCCATGTTTCGATTTCTCTGAACTGTGATTCATCTTAGCAGATCTTGGGTTTGTTTTATGATACATTGTTTTAATGGCTGGATTTCCTTGGAGTTACTCTAAAAAAGTGGGTAAGTTAAGGTCTTAAGATGCTTTACTTTGATCATAAGAAGTCCTAGGAATTCATCCATGCAATGAAATATTTTTTTAATGTTTATCCATTGCTAACTCTTATGCTGGGCCTTAAGAACAGTGGCATTAGAAATTATGTTCCTTGACCTCAGGGTACTCATGGCCAAATGAGGAGGATAGATGTGTATGCAGAGAGATAAAATGCAACATAAGTGAGTGAGTAGAAGTTACACGCAAAGGAGTAGGGAAGAATAAGGAAGGGATCATCCAACGCTAGCTGGGACATGGAAAGACTTTAGAGAGAAGGCTGAATTTGGAGCGATGTTCTGAGTTTAAAGAGGCCAAGGCTGTGTGCAATCCCCAGGTAGAATACTGGATGCTATGTCCAGCCTCAGACCACACTCCTAACTCCAGCCACTCCTTAGTCACAAGGGGGGAGCACATGCAGGAAATCAGTGATATAGGCTGCTACATCTTCAGCACTTGGCCTCCGAGTCTGGGCATTGATGTTCCTCTAGCAGACGAAAGAAGAAAGCATGAAAGGGAGAGTTTTACGGACCCAGTTTGAAAGTGGTGCACATTAATGACCACCTTCTTTTGGCCAGAACTCATAGGCCACACATAGCCACAAGGAAGTCTGGGAAATGCAGATAATTGGTTGCACAGGACAGAATAGAACTAGGCTTGGTCAGTGGCTAGTCCATCTCTGCCACAGAAGCCACTCAACCATCAAGTATTTGTGGGGCCCATAGTATATGTTAGGCTCTATGTCTGGAGATGGGATTTGTAACAATTACCTGCCAACAAGAGATTCATAATCTATTTGTAGTTAAGCCACAATGTCATAAGTTTTAAAAGGCACAGGTGATATGTATATTGTTGGCTGCATACTATCGATTCCATCAATTCTAAGACAAACACCTTTATCACATTTTAACATCTCTGAAATAGTATATTTTACAGCAGATGATGACCACATGCATCAGCCTTCCAGATACAGGTGGATAAAAGTAAAGGCAGGATCTGGGGGTCACCAATATCCAGCACAAGCAGGGCTTTGAAGAATACATAGACTGTGGATTGAGCCTGATGAAATCCACCCAGGGAAGATATGATCACCTCCTCATTGCTTTGTAGCCTATAAAGCCCTTTCATATCTCTCTGTTGTTTGCTGTCATAACAACACCCTGGGGTATTCAAAGCAGAGGAATTATCCATTCTTAATACATGAAGAAACCATGTTCCCCACATCTGAGCTGGAAAGGTCCAGTTGGCACTTGAAGGTGGGGGCTCCTGGAGCCACCTGGTGCTATTTCCACTGAATCCACGACACACCTTGCTGAGGGTGTCCCAGAAGGTCATCTCCATGAAAATACATCATCACTAGCCACTTACTGCTACACTTTCAATAGATAGTACCTTTCACTTCTTCTGTAATTAGAAAGGGCTGTACACTTTCCATCCACTGTACAGAAAGGTCATGTAAAATGCATGGAAACCTTTGTCCTCCCACGACCTGAGAGGTCATTTCTATTGGGCAGACACCATTCCTGTGTTCCTTCTTCAACAAGTACTTAATTCAGCTGCTATTTTGCACAAGGCAAAGATGAATCTACACAGTCTAATAAGAGAGATCACAGAGTAAAAGAACAATGAGATACTTTGAGAGACAGAGAAATAAAGGTTTGGGGCTGTTACAGGAAGAAAAGCATCCTTGTACCTTAGAGTATCAGGGAAGCCAGCATGGAAGAGGTACATTTTTATGTGAGCTCTGAAAAAAGTTAGGCTTAGGACCAGCAAGAAAAGGAGAGGGGCATGGGGCGAGACAGTAATTCTGTATATAATGCTTTATTGACTAGAGAACAAAAGTAAATATGTTCAAAGATAGAATATATAAATCCAACAGGCCTACATGTTGCATAGAAGAGGTCTAGTGTCTTGGCTAAAGGTCTGGATTCTGCAGTCAGACTGCCTGGGTTAAAATCCCCAGCACTGATGTTCACTACCCATGTGGCCTTGGATAAGTTACTTAAGCTCTCTGTGCCTCAGTTTCCTCATTTGGCACATAGTCCATTCTGGATTAACAATTATGATAATATTATACAAGGATGTCCTTAGAAGAGCTAAAAAAAAAAAAAAAGAAGCATCAGCAACCCAATTAAACCTCACCTTTGCCACAATCTTTGATAATGTATCATCAGCATTTTATACATGTTCTTTAATCCTGTTCATCACACGAAGATATGTAGTCAGTGGGCTGAAGCATCGTGAGCCTCTGATTGAAGCTTAAGAAGCATTGTGTTTGGCATGCCTAATGATTTCCATTTTGCTTCAATTAGATTAGATTAGAAAACTTCACTTCCTCTTGCTAGATTTACTTCTTCATTTTTCTGTTTTCCACTCATGTTCACAAAATCATAAGGGAAATGCAACAATAGTCTAGTAATTGATACAGCATGGCTGTACAGACAGTAGCACTGACAAAATGAACAAATAGCTGGGGGATGGTGCTGCAAACACCACACTTCTGGAAGGCCTCAGTCAGCGGAGGAGGAACTTGGAATTTGTGTGGTCAAGACAGCTACACGTTGCTAAGTGAGAGGTGTCCTCAGCCCACCATGATTTAGGGACTATGAAAAACCACAGAAGTGTCAATGGTTCAAAAGGCAAATATCCCAAAGCAAAGGCCTGGAGAGAGGAAATCCCTCAAGAGTGAGAGATTCAGCACAGAACTAAGTGTGACTAGAGCCCAAAACAGGACCAGGGTAATATCACATTTTAAATAAAGGATCAGTGCTGGGCTGAGCTGTAGTGGAGTCCAAGACAAAGAGAAAAATCAATCCTGTTCCTGTCTTGAATTAAAAGGTAGATATTCTGTCCATGGTGGGCTTTTGGTATTGATTTTGATTTTTTAGAAAATATTGCATGACAACATTATCTTGACCCACTGAGTTTCGGGGTGCCCCCTTAAATTTTGCACCAAGGTGAGTGCCTCCCTTGCCTCACCCTGGTCCCCACCCTGGTAGAACATGGGGTGCATGAAGGGAAGTATTGGAAGAGGTTTCTTTGAAGTCAGCTGCCCTGGGATCAAATCCTGCCTCAGCCCCAGCCTTGGCCACATTCTAGATACATTATTTTGGGCAATTTCTTTTAAACTCTTAGTTTCTTCCTCAGTAATGGGACAGTAATGAAACCTAACTCATGGGTTTGTTCATTCATCCAACAAATATTTATTGAGTACCTGTTACACGCATTTTAATAAAACAGAAGCCTCTGATTTTAAGATGTTTTCATTTGGGAGACTAATGAAATGCATAATGTATGTATAAATAAATGCATAATATAATATAGCATAATTATAATAAGTGCTTAGAAGAAAGATAAAACAGAGTGGGTGACAGAGTGAGAGCAACAAAGAGGAGCAAGAGAAGAGGTGGATCTGGTTCAGAGAAAGGCTGCTGAGAAGAATAAAGGAGTTAATTATCTATAAAATGTATTGCACCATGCCCAACACATCATAATACCTTCACAAATGTTGTTGTTCATGTTGTCGTAGGTAGGAAAAATAAATTTGGAAAGGTAGTTTGAGACCCATGAAGTGAAATTCCAGGATTCTGGGCAATTCTCCCACTAAGCACACAGACGCAGACTTAAAGCCTTAATAGCTGTTTTCATTACCTGGTTCGGCTCTAGGAACATGGAGGTCTCTTGCTAGGGGAAAAAAATTGCACCCTACCCTCCCTCCACGGGGAGCCACTTGGGCTACTGAACAGAAAGAGACCAGATATGCTGAAGATAGTAAAAAACATGAGCAGAGCCGGGAAAACAGCCGCTCGGTAATCAGTGCACTGAAAAGGAACGTGATTCCTTTCAAGAGCAGCCTCCAAACCATCGGCAGAAAGCATCTGCCAAGCGCAGCACCATTGCCGGGAGCTGGGGGCAGCCGGCGCTCTGGGCTGCAGCGGGCGCCCACCCGCGGCCCCCTGCCCAAGTGGCCTTCTACCAACCTCTGGATGTGACCGTCCTGGCATTTCACCAGCTCATTTCATGGTGTTTGGGTTCCAGCAAAGCAGCATGTAGAGAAAATGAAACATTCCTCTCCTTCATCTGGACTTTTTATGCCTGTTTTAAAAAAAAGAAAAACAAAACAAAACAGAAAACAAAAGTAAAGAAAACAACCTGCTGCCCAGGTTAGAAAGAATAGGGCTCAGGAAAAGGTTTAAAACCCTCTCTGTTTCATGAAACCTCTAGTGAGGAAGGCTATATCTCCTCCTTAGGCCATTGAAAAAGGATTCTGGACTTGACTTTGTTCCATCTGGAGAACCACTTACAGTCCCCCAAAGGCATAAGGGTCCTTCCTTCCTTTGTGCCTTGGCTCTTGGTATTTGGATCCTCCATCAAATACATTATCCCCTCTTTTCTGTCCAGCCGACACCTTTTAATTCTTCAAAACTCAGGTCAGGAAGGACCCACGAGCCCTCCCTAGCCCCACCCAGTCCAGGCAGATGCCCATTCTCTGTGTTTCTGGTCCACCACCTTTCCTGTTCATTCGGTCGCTACTTACTGAGTGCCAGGCACTGTTCTAGAAGCTAGGAATATGTCCATGAATCAAACGAACAGGCGTGGAGCTTCCATTCTCTGGGGGGAGGACAATAATCACCTGAGCCGTTAGAAATGTGTCCACTGACATTAAGTCTTATGAAGAACAATTAAACAAGAGGGTAGTGGTGATGGGAGGGCATGGGTGACCACTTAGGTTAGGGTGGTCAAGGATGGAATTTTTAATCAGATGAGGTGTGAACAGAGACCTGAAGATGGTAGCAGAACAAGTCATGTGAATATCTGCAAAAAATAAAAGATAAAAAAGGATATTCTAAGCCAGTACTAGTATAAAAGAAGCTGTGAAGCTCTGCAGTGGGTGTGTGTTTGAAGGAGTCAGAGCCAGGCAAGCAGCCAGTGTGTGGGCTAAGCCGGGAAGAGAGTGGAGGAGCAGAGAAGGGCCGGGGCCATAGCCCCTTGTTAGGACTTCGGTTTTTACTCTGGGTGAAGTGAGAAGCCCCTGGAGGGTTCTGAGGAGAGGAGTGACGTATTCAGACTCACATTTTTGTTTGTTTGTTTGTTTAAAAATCGTGTTTTATTAATCAGTATTGATGTATTTCTCATAATTACTAGTTTTCACCCAATTCTCTTTCTTTTCTGCCATCCAGTCTCCCTTTCATTCCTATTTCTTCATGCCTCTTTTCTCTGTCTCTGGAGGAAAAGATTAGAATGCTACAATGTGATGGCAGGAGAGTGAAGAAATAGTAGATAAATACAAAGAAGGAGGAAAGCAATTAACATCACTACAATGGTAGGAGGGAGGAGGGGAAACAGAGAAGGAGGAAAGGAAGAGTATGGAAAAAAATACTGGGAAGTAGAGGCTTAGAATTAGCAGCCTTGTGGTCATGGTACAAGAGTCCTAGGAGCTCAGAATTGGAAAATACCCTACAGATTGTCTACTCCAATCCCCAATTAGTGTTTGAGTTACACTAAGTGGCTGTCTGGACTACGAGCACCTCCAATTATAAAGGAATTCCTCTGCTTCCTATGGCAGCTTCAGACAGCCCTGTTATACAGTTTTTCCTTATGTTGACAACTATGAGAATCTCCAAAATTGTAAATACCACTGTAACATATAATTTACCCTGTTAAATGCAGTTAAATGTAATCCCAAATTCTAGATGACTCTTTTTTCCCCTTAATGACTCTGTAAGAGACAATATTAATTTGTAAGGCATTTGGATGTGGAGCATGTAGGCTTTTGAACAGGGTTTTGCTTTCACAAGAATACAGAAAAGAGCTACAGAGTCAAGGTGAGAGGGCTCCAGACTCAGCCCCCATGATTCAAGTTTATGTCTTTGCAAAATTGTAAATTGCTCTGAGTCATGATGACTCATCAAAATCCTCAAGTGTAAAATCCTCAAACCCAAGAACTGACTATTTGGACTGGGGAGGGTGGTGACCTTTAGACCCAAGAGCAAGACATTGACCACGAATCCATTTATTTCTATTATTTAATTTCATCCTATTAGCATTAGCTCATTTCTTTAGACTGTCAAAGTGTTTGGGGATCCTGACTCTTCCCTCACAGCTTTGTGTCATTTACATTTCTGATAAATATAGCTTTTATATCTTTACCTAAATCACTTATTAAGATGTTGACTTTGGCCCAACCAGGACAAAGGGAATGTCATTAAAAATCTTGAAGGAATTATACATTAATTATTCAGCATCGTTTACACTTGAGCTTCTAATCAGATATGCCCAAATATTCCTGTTACTGGCTTACATTCTTCCATTTGTGTAGAAGAAATCATATGCAACTTAATATGTTATCTAAAACCATCTCCAAGGAAAACCTGCTGTGACTTGTTCTTGGGGTACTCGTGTTGCCCTCTGGTGGTTACTGCTTCCTCTTTTATGTGGCCCCTAATCATCTGTTTCATCAACTCCAGCAACTTCTCCCAAGTGGAGGTCAAGTCACAAATCTATACTTTGCAAAATCCACATCATTTCCCTTTCTGAAAGTGAAATGACTTCTTCCTGTTTCCAGACTTCTGACCTCTTGTGGGTTCTCTCAGATTCCTCAAATGTCACTAACAGCATTCAGTAATGCTTTCTTCAGTGTTCTCAGTTCTTGAAATGTAAAACCATAAAGTCTCAACTCTCTTGAGGCAGCCAGGTGGTCACCTACATTCTTTTGGTTCTCTTGGGCTTCAGTTTGCTCTTTACAAGGTTTATTTCTTCCTCTCCTCCTCAAAGAAGACAGACGTATGAGAATTCATAGGTTCTGCTTCATCACCCATAAACATCACACCTCAGAGGAATCTGCTTTGATATTCTTTGATCTTCTTCTCCCACCAAACTCTAAATATTATTTTCATTGTCCTTAATGTTATTCTGAAATTTTTATTTTATTTTGGGGTTTAGCCTCTCAGATCACATTCTTGTGACTATTCTAATGACCTTGCTCTTTTTATTTTTAACCATCTTCAGCCTTTTACCAGCTAAACAGATTAGTAAAAGCCCCCTGCTACAAACTCAATCTTCTTTTCCTTTATCTTTCTGCCTTCGAAAGACTTCCCCATCTGCCACTTCCTGTCCCTCCATTTCTTACTGTCATTCTTTCTCTTTATTGTAACAAAATTCTTATTATATGAGAGGTCACAATAACTTGCTCACCCTTTCACTTTTTCAGAGCTCAAAACATAGACCTAAATAGAGATAATTTTCTCTCTTTAGATATTGGTGATATTTCGAAATCCTAAAGATACAGCAGTGTCTTTTTTCCATTTCCACAATGATGTCCGTGATATTCCAAGCTATGGCTCGTGGGATGAATTCTTCAGACAGTTCATGAAGGGACAAGGTATGGCTATATTTGATCAAGGCACAATTCCCATAGAGAGAAGATTATCCTTTAAAATTTTATTTTCAGAATCTGGCTGATGGAGTAAAACAAATTGCTGAGTTCTTTGGATTCTCTGTAACTGGGGAACAGATTCAAACTATCTCTGCCTAGAGCACCTTCCAAGCAATGCGAGCAAAATCTCAGGAAACACACGGTGTTGTTGGCCCATTCCTTGCTTGGACTTGGTCTGAAGGGGACTATCTGTTTCTTTTTTCGGCTCAGTGGAGAAAGCCCAGCCATTACAGTTCCCAGGACCTGTGACCCACATTTTTAAAAGATCTTTTTGGCTTCTAGCTGTGGAATAGTTTGGAGGAGAGTAAAGGTAAAAGCAGGAAAACCTGTTAGGAGGCTACTCAAATAGCGCTGGTGGGAGTCAGCACTAGCTTGGACTGAGGTAGTAGCATGTGCAGGGGAGAAGCAGTCAGATGCCTGATGTATTCTGAGGGTAAAGCCGACAGTACTTGCTGATAGGTGGGCTGTGGGATTTCAGAGAAATGGAGAAGTCTAGGATGATTCCAAGGTTTAGCAGATAATACATTACACGCTGGATCTCCCTCTATTCCACCCGCTCCATGGCATGTGACATACATATGGTAGTCATGGGTCCACCTGTCTCTATCTTCTTTTAGACTATGGGGTCACCAAGGGGCAGGAACTCTGTCTCATGAGGCTTTGCATATCCAACAGCCCGTACCCGAATATCCAGCATTTAGCAACTAGTGCCTGCATGAGGTGCACTATAAATATTTGAAGGAGGGTGGAAGGAAGGAAGATTTTAGTAGGAATTCGTCAGCTGTAGTCCCTCCACTGAATAGTTTTACCTGCAAAAGCCATCCTCAAGATTTCTGCTGATTTTGCTGTTCAAAATGAACCACAACTCAATTATTCTACCAAAAGAAAGCCTCTGCCACCAGCTTGTAGTTAATAAGACTAATAACTGATGTATAAGTCGAGGCAATGTGTATTGTCTAACTTAACCCTCACACAAACTCAGCAAGGTGGTCTGGGTGGGCAGGTGCTACTATCTCCATTTTACAGATAGGGAAATTGAGGTACAATAATCTTGAACCAAGGGCCAAAGATCACACAGCTAGTAGGTGACAAGGCTGGGACTCCAACTTAGATCTTCTGACCCTATACCACATGTTCTGCACTGTCCCACCCCCTTCCAAGGTGACTCAGTGTTCAGTAGTCTTCTGGATTAAGTGAAAATTTTCAAATATGGTTCAGGACTCACCATTTTGATTCCATGCCCAAAAATAGACTAAAGAAAATAAGTTTAAGTGCTGTCAGAGATTTCATCCAGATATGAGAAAGGTCTTAATAAATAGGACTGACATTCAGAAAAAAACAATACATTAGATTTAAATTATAAGCTCAGCGCTGTGCAAGGAGCATGGGGTGTGGGGCCCCCAGATGTATAAGACAAAAGCATTACCTTTGAGAAGTTTATAACCCATGGAGTAAGACAACAAATATTTACTGAATGCCTACTGTGTGCCAGTCAGGAAAGGCCATTGTACATAAAAAGATAAGAACAAACTGAAGTGGAAAATTGTGTGGGTGCAGACAGACCATTCCAAGAGCTGAGAGCAGTATTGCATGGGGGTTCAAATTCTGGCTCGTCACTGACAGCCAAGGGACTTGGGATCAGTCACGTTACCTCTCTGGGCCTCAGCTATAAACGGGAATGACAACAACAACCACCTCATAAGGTGCTTATAATGATCAAATGAGAAAATACATAAAAGAACTTGGCACACAATAACTCGTCAAACAAGGAGAGAGAAGAGGGAAAGGAGAGAGAGAAAACACATGTGAAAACAGACTTCTAGTAGGTTGTCGATTTGAGCAGAGCTCCAGAGGGGGGATCCAGTCATGAGAAGAGGAGGGGAGGGTCCTCCACCGGATGGACCTCAATCTAAAACAAAAGAAAGTACAGTACTACACCAGAAACCCCTCCCATTTTAGTGGCATCTGGACTGCTTCCTACTGGAAAGGTAAGAACATGGGGCTTTGGGGTCTTGGGAAAATGCTGGAAAATTACTTTATTTTTAGGTCATAAATCTGCTATGTGAGTTCAGAAGGTGACTAATTTCAGTTTCATCAGCAATTTCTTAATGAGGCTAAATAGCACCAAATAGCTCCCACCCCCATGGGGCCCCACTGAGAGCCTGGCTGTGTGCAAACCAGCGAGCCTGCGATCGCCCATCAGTGGCTGGGAGGCCTAGTTCCTGGGCACCAACCTCATCAAAGCTTAAAGACATCTCAACAGCAGGGAAGGGTTTGCGGTGGCCCTGGCTTCCCGGTGCCGCCAAGTGCAGAGGGCCGGCTCCGTGGGAGCCCCGTGGCAGGAAAGGCCCACAGAGTTCCCCTGGGATTTCAGCTCCAACACAAGGCCAGGATGGAGGCCACCACCGTGGGTGCCCCTTGGGAGGATTAAACCAAGTGCCCGGGGCCAACTTTTAGCAAGACAGAAAACTTGCACA
This sequence comes from Bradypus variegatus, assembly GCA_004027775.1. Classification (NCBI taxonomy): domain Eukaryota; kingdom Metazoa; phylum Chordata; class Mammalia; order Pilosa; family Bradypodidae; genus Bradypus; species Bradypus variegatus. The sequence continues at coordinate 11,045 of PVKY010010692.1, forward strand.
AGAAATTTGACTCAGGAGGTTTAATTTGTTTATGGGTGATTTCCTGAGTACTCACAGTCGCTGACACCAGAACGTGAAATAAACAGATTTAAATTCACATTTAGTGACACCAAGCAAGAGCCTAACCCAGCAGTTTTCTAGAGTGCTGGGTTTGTTGATGCTGTGTTGTTTTTTTCGTAATCATAAAACTGGGCAGATAGCTGTGGGTTCCCTATCCAGAGAAATCTAACTCCCTTGTTTCTTTAGCTTTCTTTTGCTGGATCTCAGGGTGACACATCGCAGACTCGTTCCTGCCCGATGAGTGGATATATGAGGTACTGAGCATGGCTGCTAGAACAGTAGCTGTGATGACAGCTAGCACTTATCAAGTCCTACTGTATGCCAGAGACCTTATCGCATGCTTGTTTCCCTCATCTTAACTTCTCAACACCCTGTGAGGTAGATCCTATTACTATCTCTGTTTTATAGATGAGAAAACTAGGACTTTGGGAGAGGGGGTAAGATTTAGTTAAGTTCACACAGCCGATCAGTGGTAGGCACACCATTCAAAACCAGGAGTTGCTGAAGTTAAAGCTAGTGGGTTTAATTTGCACACTGAGCCCCAGAGGAAAGGGGTGCATTAGTTGTGACATCCATGCATGGATAACCATCCTCACGAAATTGGGCACTCTGAGCCAGAACTGTTCCCCCTTCAAGAGGCATTAAAACTGCCTGGAGAACCTAAGATGGCCACTAGGTGAGACAAGGCAAAAAGACATCTCTATGAAAAATACTAGATAAAAACCAGAGAGTGACCCAGAACACCAGTTCCGGTGATGCTCCAGCCAGACAAGGTCTGCTAAATCCACAGGGAACGTGCATTTTGTGAAACCAGGAGTCTGCATTCTAAAACGACTGAGTGAGCTAACTGAAAGTCCCGTGGCTGCGCTGTGGTGTGGGGAAATGGTGGGTTGGTGTTTGGAGACAGACTAATTCTTTAAAAAAAAAAAAAAGCCCAGGAGCAGCTGCGGATGGGACCAGGAGAGCCGCGCAGTGAAGCATGGCGAGAGTGGGCTGGGCTAACACCTCGGTGTCTGGTGTGGAGGATACCCCTTCCCACACCCGCTGTTGGTTGTGTCAGGGCCAGGGGAGCAAAGGGGAGCCAAAGGAGAAAAAGCTGCACGACATGCAGCCGTCTCCGTGGCAGGTGGGGGCACTCCTGCCCGGCGCCAGGCCCACAGCCCAGAGCAATACCGGGAAACCCAGTGTGACAGGGAGTCTTTCCCGCAGCACTGTGTACATGCCACAATGTCGGCTGTGGACAGTGGCCTTTAATACACCCACGGCTGATGGCCCCGGAGCTGGGAGGGCGGAGCTGTGCTAAAGGGGGAAGTTAACGCGTCCCATTCAACCATCTTTGAAGCGGGCTGGAAATGCTCCTGCA
>PVKY010010693.1:0-12475 GCA_004027775.1 Bradypus variegatus
TCACTATCAGATTATTCTCAACCCTGTACTTTCTGCATGTTTACTCCATTTCTGTTTTCTGTTACCTAGGTAATAGTGCTTCCAGCATTTCCCTTAAAGACTGTGAATCTAACAATCTGGTATCTCTCACTGTTGAGTTTTCATGACCTTCAGCTTTGGGAGGCCATTTCCCTAAGGGGAAACAGTAAGATCTCGAGTCTAAATCAGGAGGCTGAGGAATCTGAGGTTAAGGATTCCAATCCTGACAAACTGTGGTATTTGCCTGTAATTTTGGGTATAAACAAAACTTCGTGAGCCAGTTTTCCTAATGAAGAAATTTAAAGGATTGTTTTGAAAGTATTTAGAATTACCAACTTTAAAGTTTCTTTTCAGCTTTTCATACTACCTTTATGAATGTTGTTTTCTTACCCTAATGTTAAATATCTTCCTCTAAATTTTCACTCTCCCCCAACAGTATCAGGAAGTATAATCAATTCTCTTAGACCTAGGCTGAGAGGATGTACTTTTACTTTTAGAATCCTACTGAAAATGATACAACGTGAACAGAACTTGAGAAAGTTGAAACCTACTTATAGAGCAATAAGAGTACAAGCAGGATAAATTGGAACCTTACCAGCAAAGTCGACACAAACAATTAATTTGTGTAACTAACACTTGGTAAGGGAAGTTAAGATTCAGACTCCTAACATCTGAAATGAAAACCACTGGAGGCCATTTGCTTAATTTTCCCCTTTGGAGTAAATTAACTGAGAACCCTGCTATAAATAAAGGTAAGAAAGATGATAACTGCTGTATCATGGTCTAGCAAATGAAGTTTTATGCCCTCGAGTATTCAATTTTATTTCTTTTGTTTACAGTATATCTACTAAGGCCTATGCTGGGCCTCAGGACTGTCTTTCCCTTCTATCTGCACATCACGTACTTCTTGATGGCGGCTTTCTCACTAGAAAATAAGTTACATTAAATTTGCAAAGGGTTCTCTGCCTGCTGGTCTTGAGAAGTAATTGATACTCTGTGGGAAGAAAGGAGTATTTTTACAAAATCAGAGAACAATTATCCCTTTACCAAGGCAGTGTGAAGCAATTTCAGTGGTTCCCTCAGCACACTTCAGACTCCTCCACTTTGTTAAAAGTTATTCCAATAGGGAAGGACAAGGGTGAAGACAGCTGAATTTTTTCTGGATTAACTCAGTCATTAGTCAAATGCTTTTTTGTGGTTCACCTACTTAAAAGGTGATCAAAACACTTTGTGCTACTGAAGAGAGCAACTGCAACTGCATCTTACTCCAACTTACCTTCCCTTCTTTCTAATGAAATAAAGCATCAGAAACCACTGCCTTGCCACCATTTCCTTAATAATTTCTATAAAGCCTATTTCCATTGACATGTAAATCCCTTTTATTTTCCTAAGCAAATCAGAGAAATTCATTTCATTCAACATAATAGGCCACAATTGTACATCATTTTTAAAAACATATGCACTAAATTTTATCTAAAAAAAGATAAAGCTGATCGATACTTATAAAAGAAACTATTATCAAAAAAACAGAAATTCTGTAACTTTGTATTATTTATTTAAGGAAATATGTGCAGATCCTCAGTACTGTATTTGCAATTCCTACATCCAAAAAGCTCTGAAAACCAAACTCCTCCGGCAGTAAAATCTCACTTGCACTGGCATAAGGCTATTTATAGTCTTTATACCATTTAGTGTGAATATTCATTTGTTTCACTACAGAAATATTAACCTGATTGATTAGTGGACAGTGCTCCAGACCCCCTCTAGGTGGTTTATGCTATTGTATATGCACTATATTCATTTTCTAAAATAAAAAAAATCTTAATTCTAAAACACTCTAGGTCCAAACACTTTTGAAAAAGATTGTGGATATGTAGGTCCATTCTTCAAAATATTTTCATTTATTGTTAACAAAATAGCAATAAACCAACATGATAGAAGGTAGAAATATACTAAGATGCTATAAAAGAAACTGTCCACCACCTATGGCGATTGACAGAACACAGGACTTTAAGGAGATATACAAATTTTCTCCCACTGGAAGAAAAAAAGGAGCCACTTGAAATCAATAAAATTTAAAATAAACAGCGTATGTCTAGGAATTCTTAGAAGTTCCCTCTATTTCAATGCAGCACTGTCTACTCCTATTGTATACAGAATTTATTAGGAGATCATGGTTAATGAATGTGTCAACAAAGTCAATGCCACATCCTAAGTGTTGAATTCAAGCTTAAGAATACAAAAATGACTAAAGTATTAAGAAAATTCATTTGTGAAGTTTAGCAATTTCATCTATCCACACAGTCATACAAAACAGGAGTCACAGGGTAGGTACTTAAGGACACATAAGAACGAGTGGTTTGCTATGAATATTCGTAGTTAATTATGTTAAGGACATTCTGAATAAGTCCAGTGAGTTAGTCATCTCCAATTCATGCCGGACCAAAGTGAAACAACTTCCTGGACTTCTTACAGGTTGCAATATTTTAATTAAATATAGATATAATCTCTAAAATCACAATAAAATAAATCTCATCCTTTGTCTTAATTCATGAAACATAAGCAATATTCTATACTACAGCCAGATAAGACTTCTGCCCCATCAACAACACCCATGAGAAATTCTTACCAAATTCCCATTATCACATTCCCTGGACTTACATGGAATTTGACATAGCATTACTAATTCCTTTTTTCTATTTGCTAAAATAGTAGCAGCCATTAGAAATTCTCCACCTGGTCCCTATCAGTCATCAATAAACAATGAGATGTATACTAGCTTAATGGTTAGCAATAATGTTGACAACATTACTCGTTTTATTAATTGAGTATTTTAGGTCAGTCCTGCTGATACTATAAAATAAAAAAAAGGATATGATTTCTTGTTGACCCCTTTATCATGATAATTGTATTTCTTTTCTAGCCACCCGAGAGCACATCTGTGCATCCACTTGCAGACCTGCTGTGTTGACGGTTACAGAGCTCCATGCAGGCAGTCTTAGAAAGGCATTTTAAATTTCTCCCAAATATTGCCCTACACGTGCTATCCATTCATGGTAAAGTAGTTAATTTTAATGTTCTCATTGTTTACCAGAAAGCACAGAGACAGTGAGACTGGCTTTGCCGCTCCCGTTTCCTTTTGCTAGGCTGCTGAGCTTTTCCAGCCAACTGACTTTGCTTTGAGGCTATAAATATCTGAAAAATGTTCTGCATTTGATGCTCTTGGATTTTGCATCCATATTTAGCTGTTTGTGGCATGTCTTTGTTTAAGCTATTCTACCACCCATATGATCAGTCAGGTTTAGACTGAGATGGTCAAAGGACAGATGGATCAACATTCAGACACTGAGCAAGGTATCAATCTGCTAGACACAGTGACAATGACAGGGGGTGGGAAGACAGGGATACAAAGGTAAACAAGTCAAACTCCCTGACCTTAAGAATTTTATAGTCTTGGCAGGATACAGGCACAACTTATTACAATACTAGAATAAATCAGTGAAACATTTTACAACTGAAAGAACATGATGGATAGAATAGTATAAATACTTTCTCTTAGCTGTGTCTGAAACATGCACATTTGTGTGTTCTAAATATAGATTCCTAATATACAGCTCTGAGCATATTCCAAAAAAAGTTTTCCAAATCACAGCAATACACAAAACTCCGGAAGTATTAGCAACCAAAGAGCCAGACCTGTCAATAACAAACTCAAAACAGGGCCCAGTCTTCAAATTTTGTGAGGCAAACTAATAAAATATTCCTTCTAAAAGCTCCTGTTAAGATAGTCTTTTTGTTTGTGTATGGTGGCAAGGATGGGTGTATTGTCAGCCTTTTCATATGCTTGCTCACTGTTTTCAGTATGCTGCTGAGGATATGAACCACAGCATCAGCCAGCGTACTTGACAAAACCTCCTTATTTTAAACCCTACCTTTAAAATCCACATGGCTCTTTTAGGTTAGGTCTCAAAACTGACTGAGCTAGATCTAAGCAAGACCCCCATCCCCACCTTCCTATCTTGTGAAAACACTCCAAATAAACATACAACTGTCCTCAACATTTCTGCTTTCAATATAAAGTTCACTGACCTTTTGATAAAAGTGCTCCCCAGAAAACCTGAAATCATGATTTAAATGCACTAAGTTAAGGACTTGCTTGATGTCTGACCTCAAGAGTCAGGCTGAAATCTGTAGCAAAGTTGTAGATAAAATAATAGGCAGACCATAGAATTAAACAACTTAAAATCTAAAAGGGACCAAAGACTGCAAGTACTCCAGATTCCACATTTTATGTAGAAACCTAGACCAGGGAGTTAAAATTATTTGCCCAAAGTTAGACAGCCAATTTATGGCAAAGCCAGTATAAAAACCAGGTTCTCAACTTTTAGCTGTATACTCTACATTATACCAGGTTCTCAACTTCTAGCTGCATACTCCACAACTTCGGGATTTCTTTAAAACACATTCAACTATACTTATTGAAGTCTCTTGAGTAGAAGAATCCAGATGTTCCAAGATAATCAGGGTTTTGATCACACAAAAGAAACAAGAAAAAAAAAAAACTTCTCAAAATTGATTTTCTATATTGTATATTATTTTTGACACAAAATTTTTCAAGGGGTCATACAATAGGCAACTTAAAATAGCTAAGGATATAGAAAAGCCAAGAATCATTCAGAAAGTTTTAGAATATTTATATCAAACTAAAGACAACAAGAAGCATCCAGGAGGAAGGAAAGTAGTAGTGCTAAAACAGTAAATAAAAATAACTTCTGGTTAATTGATAAGGAAGAGAAAAAAGGTTACAATGCAGTGGACGTCTGCTACTTGGCACCACAATGCACAATATGTATGTATGTTTATATAGATATATAAACACATATATAATATACACAAATCTAGTCCTAGGAATGGACTACATATTTATATGGGTTACATGCAAATAACAATAATTAACTCTAAGTCTAGAAAACTTTGGACACTGAAATACTGAATTATCATATACATATTCTTGCTGCAGCATGGCCCTATCTCTAACTTTGTATAAAAAGCAGCATGCCAAAGAAGTGTGTGAAGATAGGAAGGAGGATAGAATGGGAAAATACTGTAACCATAATATGCTCTAATTCATACTCATTTTCAGATTCTCATCAACCTTTGTTATATGCGCTCAGCTAACGAATTAGTAGGAGATAGAAAATTAGGCACTAAAGTTTTTAATCTCATCTGCTGAGACCTTGCATCATCTCCCACTGCTCTGCTTTAATTCAGTTCAACAGAATAACATAAATAGAAGAAACACTTATAAACACTCAGCAAAATACAAAGTGGTACATAAAAAAATCTTTAAGAAGATTTAACCAGTTAGAAAAAGAATTGATGTGTTTTTAGAATTGAAAGTATCATTAGAGATTATTTAGTACTATCCATTCACTTTACAAGTGAAGTATCAGAGGCTGAAAAAGTGACTTGATCTACCCCCAAATCACACTGACACTTACTGACACAACTTAGGCAAGAACCCAGATCTCCAGACTCTTACTTCTGTGATGTTTCTGACAGTGACGGACATGAAGTCCTAAAACCAACTAAACTATCCAGAAAGACAACGTCTAAGTCTTGGTCACTCTTAAAAAGTAAATATATACCCTGCTCAGAAGGATGAGGAAAAAGACATAATGTACTTTCTCGCTACAGGCTTAGATGCACATGACTTGAAGATAACATCATAACACTGTGTTTGATCTCTGATCCTTTAAATTTGCCCTTCTATACTCAGCCACACTACTAATGTCTTTTGTGTTTATGTGAGGTAAGTGATAAACATATTGACATTTCAATATTTTGGAAAGCCACAGCTCAGTGCTGAATCCCAGGCTGTAAATCCTTGAGCTATGAGTTTTCAAAACCAGCATGGTTTATTAGAATCTCATCCTATTAGAAGGCTCATCCTAATAAAATCTCATCATTCAGTTTTAATTAAAGAGGTGGTTACAAGGAATACAGAGAGTTTTAGTGTGCTCATCACTTTTAACCTGCTAAGTGGTAACCCAGACACTACAATGAGACCCAGAAACAAAAGGGCAATCTGAAATAATCATGTCCCTTAGAATGAGTGGCTGGCTGCCTTTGGAGAGTGAAGTTCAGGAAGAGTGCTCCCACCAAGAAATACATACTTTGGGAGGAGGGGAAATTTGTTTGTTTTTCATTTTATTCATTAGCTTATCCTCTGCTAAGCCTTTTCCTAATATCTTAGTTTCCAGCCTTGCCTTATTTAGCAAGAGAAAGAGATGAAACCCCATTCACTAGGTTACATGGTGTGTCCCATCAGGCCTTCTCAAAGAATGGTTGGCTCTTCCCTTTAAGTAATCAACCTAAGAATTAAGTCTGAATAGCCCAACTTCACCTTAAACTTACTGCACGTTCGTGGAGAGGTCCAAAGACCATACTGAATCACCTCTCTTTACCCAGGTCCTAGTCTGGAGAAACTTGTCAGAAACGCACCCCAGAACGAAAAAAGGGGATGTGGGAAACTGACTAGGATGGATGAGGACTGAGAATGGGACTAGGGAAAGAATTTCAGTCCAAGCAAAGATGAGAAACACCAGTCTCTAAGACGATATGTGGTCCTTACCGTACACCCGAACCCAGCTCTGTTGCTGGCACACGGACTCCAGAAGGATCCGATCCAACATGCCACCAGCCACGGCCCCACTGACTGGGACAATCGCATCCAGCTCCTCCGGGGGCAGCGGCGAGTCGGACTCCAGCCCCGGGAACATCTCCGGCCAGGACAGCGCCTCCGCAGCTCCTCCGGAGGACGGAGAGAGCTCCATGGTGCCCCAAGGGGACTAGGAGGAGGAGGCGGCGGCGGCGGCGGCAGAGGAGCGGGAACGCGACTCCGCAACCTGCCTGCGGGAAGGGGAGGAGAGCGCAGCGGCGGGGTAAGGACCCAAGAGACAGCCCGCACGGCCCCGCTCACCTCCTTCCCCGCCGCCCACAGCCCACGGCTCGGGCGCTGCAGCCCACCTGCAGCCGGCTGGCGGGACCCAGGCGGGGACGCGGATCCAGCGTAGCCCCGGCCGGCGGTGGGTCCGGGTTCAGGTGTGGATCCCTCTCGAGAACAGACGTGGGAAGACTCAGGAGAAGGAAAGCTCGCCCTCCCGTTCTCTGTGTCGCCTTCCTCCGCCCCCGCCGGGTTTCTCTCGCCGCCAGACCCGGCTCGGGATGAGGATGGAGCGGAGCCCGGCAGGGCAGGGCTGGGGGCGTCGCCACCAGGGGCCGCCCCCTCTGACCGGCTCCCGGCGCCGCCGCCGCCGCCTCGGTAGCTCCGAGTGCCCGCTCCCTCAGCCTAGAGGGCCAGTGGCCCCGGGCTCTCACTCGTCTGTCCTTAGCCCCCAGACCCAAAATGAGTCGGCCGGCCCCCCTGAATTCTCAGACCAAGCAAGGCTCCCGCCGCGCCTTCAGCTTCGGCTCCGGCTCGGGCTCCGCGGTGGATCCCACAAGCCCGGCAGCCGCGACGGTGGCGGCGGCTGGCGGCATCCCAGGGTGATAGGCCGGAGCAATCGAGGGCCGAGAGCGCGGCCGCGTGTGCAAAAGAGTAATGAAGCGGAGGAGGAACTGCCATCGAAGGCAGGAAAAATCGGACACCGAATTATTCATCTGGCTTGTCCCTCCTACTTTCCTAATACCGTCTCCCTTACCGCCCGGCAGTGCTTGGTCCTTGTCTGCCAAGCTGCTGCTTAAAGTAGAGAGTCGGCGTGGGGAGGCGGGAAATTTAAAAAGAAAGAAAGAAAGAAAGAGAAGGAGAGTCCCTTTTCCCTTTTTCGCCCCTTCCCCCGCCTTTGTACCAATATTTCTTTCTCATTGGACGAAGAGACTGGAGAAGCCTCTTTATTTTACAGTCACCTTATGGAGAAACGCCTCCTTCCTTCCCAGAAAGAAGAGTTGGTAGCGGGGCTGGGATTGTAGGATATCTTTGTAGTACAGGATCCGCGCCCTGTACCCGGTCAGCGCCAAAGATGGACTTGTCATCAGTTTAGAAAAGGTTGGTTAAGAAGCGTAGTGTAGATGGGTTGACGGACAGCTCAAGCACATGAAATGCGCGAAAGCCCAGTATTAACCAAACATGTTTCTCTTTTTTGGCCTTGATCTTTGTTCCAAGTGTTGGGGTTTTTTCTCTAATGATATCATTTGCATTTTATTTTTGGTCTATTTGCAGACACTGCCTCCCTTTTTGACCTCGCTTTTACTGTTGTGCTCACCCAGGTGGGCCTCACCAATTCAGGTTTAAGAGATTCCTGAAAGAATAATAATTATTATTATCATCATTATTGAAAGCTAACAAGCGGCACCTTACATATAGTAAGTCTTCAAAACAATGTTTCTTGAATACGGCTGCTTAAAAATGGAGCAGAATTTACCAAAAGTATACAGTGCTTTTATTTGTTTTAGATTTTTTACACCTTTTAGGGGGTTTTGTTTAGTTTTTTTTTTTTTCCATTCCTCCCTACTTTGTGCAAAGAGGCTGATCTACCAAGGGAAAGAAATTTTTTTCTGATTTAATAGTGTTCTGGTCTATTGTTTGGGCTTATCAGACTATGAGGATACATTTTGTAGTTTCCCCCAAACTCTTATTTAGTATTTTGAAGCAATAAGTCACCTTAGAGACAGTCTCGTCTAGCCTCTTATTTTACAGATAAGAAAACCACCACTACTGCTATGTCTGCCAAGGCTCAATGGCATTGATTACTTCAACTTTGTTCCCTCCAGAATCTCTTCTGATTATGCTTGTTGATATGTGGCTTGGCAAGTTATTAGGGTGATCCTTTCCAGTATCTAGAACTGTGGTTTTTTACTATCTGACCCCAGAGTCATTCTCCAAGTCTAAACCTATGTATTTGTCAGCACTTGAGTGGGCAAGGGAAGGTCTTAAAGCCAGGAGATTACAGGGTTCAGCACTGAGCCGTGCCAAAGCATTTTTATTTATACTAAAGTACTCTTGAAGTCATGGTAACATAAGTCAGAAAGTAAGTGAATAATGGGCATCAAATGTACAAGTTTAAACATCTCTTTATCAGTTAACATAAAAGGAATTTGCCAATCAGTTTTCGCAAAACAGCGTTAGGAGTGGTTTGTGAAATATTCACGGAGGTGTTTTCAAACTTTGCTGACTCTGGTATCATCTGTTCTTGAGCTGAAGAAGAAACTTCTGCTAACTCCCAGTAATCCTACTTTCCTCAACCACACTCTCCAAATAATGGTCCCTATTTCTTCTCCCCATCCTGACTCCAGACTAGCTGCAGGAGGTTAACTAGTTGTCTAAGTAATAATAGTATGTCTGAAATTTATCCAGTGTTCATAACTTAAAAAGAAAATAGTTTCACAACCTTATGCACAATAATACTGTAACATAACAGAACCAGTATTTTTTATCATCATTTAGCCAATGAAAAAGATTGAAGCATGGAATTTTGTTAAGCAATCTGCCTGAAGTAGTTACTTAGTGGGAACCCTAGACTGCTAATTTTTAAATTCACCAATATATCTGAATTCCTTATGGGATTTTCTTTTTCCTCTGGAGATGGGGTTGTTCTGACATGTGTGAAACCAAAAGTAAATAATTATTTAAGAAAAATATTGAAGAAAAACAAACCAAACCAAAAAAGTGATAAACCAATTTGCATTGCTGGGAGGCCACTAATCCTATTTAGATCTATAACAGTGGTATCTCCCTGGTATAATCCCAGATCTTAATGTGAGGATAAATACTTGACTGATAAAGTCTTAATTTACTTTGTATCTTGCAAACAGGCCTTTGTATGTGAACTACAATAGAACTAAAGTCTCATTCCCCTGCCTGCCTCTCGTAGAGCTGCTGACACTAAGCTCTCAGAGGTGAGCTATATATTTATTATCATTAGAACTCATAAGAATCAAACCCAAGATCTAGGACAAATAAGTACTAAAATTGGAACTGTGGAGGAGAAAAAATAAGACCCCTAGGGCATGGGCTGAAAAGCAAAGGCTGGCAACCATCTGAGACTTCCTTAAGAGAGAAGGAGGCCTTCAGTTCTGGTACTTGTTGCCACTATTAAAGAGAGATGAGAGATTGATTAGGTTCTTGGCAGTTACAACCCAAGGGCCATTCAACTGTGAGAAAATATACACATATACACACAAAGAAATGGTTTCCTCATCACAAATAGTGTTAACTGTCTTCTCATAGCCAGTTCTTTCTAGGATATGAAGGCACCATCTCTAAATAGCAAATCCCCAAAAAGGTGATGCAACTTCTAAACTGTGGTTCACCAGTCCCTCTCTTTCAATATTCCCTTTCCCCTTGGACATGGTGATGTGGCACTCGCCTATTTATATTCTATGATACTGATCGTGTCCTGTCCATCATAAGAGAAGACTTTAGACATTTCCCAAGATTCTGTCATCTGTCTTCCTCCCGCTTCATTCTCCAATTCCCTATTGATCTATCCACATCTGTGATTTCAGTGCTCTTTTCAAGAATGTTGACTGTGAGACACCTATCTCCAGCCTCATCCACAGTACTGAGATCTAGCCAGGATTTTGTAAATGCTGAACACCTTCAGCAAGATATGCCTCCTAGACTTCAGGCTCAATGCAAGGAATGTGACTTCTTCACGTTCCCCTTTCCCCCTGCCCAAACATCCTTCCCTTCTTGAATTTTCTTTATCTGTTAGTGAAATGAATAGGTTCTACTGCAGTCACTTAAAATGGAAGCTTCGAGCCCTCCCCTCCACCCTTGCTTGCATAAATCTGATCCCTGATTTTCATTCCTACTGGCATTACCCTAGCTTTCAGCAGAATCATTGCATTCGTTTTTTATCTGTCCTTCTTTCCCTGAGGGCTTTCCACCTCCAGTTCATTCTATACTCTGTTGTAGCTGAATTATTCAAAAGCATAGCTAAAAAAAAAAAACAAAAAACAGCTCTCTGTTGTCCAGTAAGTAAAATGCATGCTCTAGCCACCTTTCAAGGGCCTCCCAAATGTGGTCCAAAACCACCATTGTTTCCTGACTCACTGCCTTGGCTCACCCAACCCAAACGGCTCACTGTTCCTAATACATACAGCACTTTCCTTGCCCCTTGCCTCTGCTTGTTTCTTCCACTTAGAATGTCCTTTACTCCATGTCTGCCTGCTAAAAACCCATCAACCTTTGAGAGCCCTGGATCAAATGCAAAGTCCTCCTCCAGCAAGTCTTTTCCTGTCCTCCAAGCTGGCAATGATCTCAGCCTCCTCTGAGTTCTTATGGCATTTGTTCCTGTCTGTTTTCTGTAACCAATCACAGTTTATGTTATAGTATAGTCCTTTGTGCAAATCTTAATATCTGCTATTACATTATAAGCAACTTGAGGGCAGAGGCCCTGTGTTATTAATGTTTATCCCCACAACATCTTTCACATATGAACCCCTCAATGAAACCAGAAGCCAGGAAACAAGAAATTAGACTGAAGGAAGAAAGTAAACCTGGTTTGCTTCGTGGATGTTTGAGGACACAAAGGACACTGGAAAAATCAACTGAATGAACCCAGCATGTCACCCCTATTCTCCGTGCCCCCTTTTTTTAAATAAACATACCTAGACCACAAAAGATGACATGACTTACCTAAGGTCACAAAACCAGTGACATAAGAGGTATTAAAATTCAGATCTCCTAAATCTCAATTCATCTGCTCTGTCAAAAGATTGATTCCTTCCTATCCTTTCCTGTCTTCTAAATAAATATTTTTCTTATTGATAAAGATTTCCTTGGCAATATAAATTTATTCTTTTACATATTATTAAACTTAAAGCATTTGTGCCACATTCCTGGCCCCACATATAATTTTAGCAAAATTATACTTTTTTTAACCAAAGGACCAAACAGAGACATCGGAGAAACATCTGGTCTGATTCATCAGGATAGCAGCAACATTTCTATTTATACATGAGCACAGCCCTATCTTTGTAGCTTTCAGCTGTTCCTCATTGCTTGGCATGTCTCCCTTTTCAACCTTGTAGGTCCCTCATCAAGATAGCAACCTGCATCCTGACTCTTAAGCAAAATCTAATACAATAAAAGAAAATATAGTCCTTACTCCCTGAAAGGGACTTGCCTTATAAAAAAAACTATTTCTCTACTTTATCAGCTTCTTTATTCAAGAGAGTAGGACAACAAGGCTCAAGTGGTTGGGTGACTGCCATTAATTCCACTGCATTTTGGGTAGAAAGTAGTTGGATAAAAACCGGAACTGTGGCATGAGTCAAGTTTGGAAGCATGTCAGGTAGAAAGGAAGTGAATATTCTAAACAGGGAAACTGAGATGTTCAAAACTTAAGGAGCACTGTCTGTCTTCAGAGCAACATTTGATGGTGATTCTAAATTAAAAGCTGCATATCTTAGGCTGTCATCAGTATCAAAGAAAAGCTTAGGAATTTTCTTG
>PVKY010010694.1:0-12466 GCA_004027775.1 Bradypus variegatus
GCCGGCTCCTCTGGATCACTCACATCTGTTCAAACACCATCTCTCAGAGGTGCCACTGCCGATCTCCCCAGCTAAGAGCCTCCCGAGTTAGACTCTCCCACATCCCCTGCTGCACGGCCTTCAACAGCACCCAACACCATCTTCAATAACATTTCCTTTTTATTGTCTGCTTTCCCTTCCTAGAAATAGAATCTTGCCTGTGTTATTCACTGATACAGTCCCAGTGTCCATGACACAGCTCAGAGCCCAGCAGTGCCAAATATTTATTAAGTGAATGGATGGATGAATGAAAAGCCTCTCCACATTATGGTAAATGAAGTCAGATCTGTACCTCATGTCATATAATTAAGTTCCAGATAACTCAAGAATCTAAATAAAAAACAGTAAAATTATAAAACTAAAAGAAAATAAAAAATATTTATATAATCTTGGGGTACAGAAAGCCATTCTTAGTATGACTCCAAAGCCAAACACTGTAAAAGAAAATTTAACTACATGCAACTTCAAAGCTTTTCCATAGCAAAGCTGTTATAAACTAATTTAAAAAATGACAGAGAACAATATTGGCAACTTATGGCAAAGGATTAATAGCCATATGATACAAATGGCTTCTTTTATATATAAACGATCCACTATAAAAGTGGGCAAAGAATATAAATGGGTATTTTAAAAGGCTGGAAGAATGTACTTCCATATTTATTTCTGAGCGTTTGAGACATGGAATTTTATCTTACACAGCCTTTTCAATTTTTTTTACAACTTGATGTCTAATATTTATATTCAGAAAAAAACAGATTTAAAAAGTTAAAGGCAATTAAAAACCATACTTGGGTAATTCATAGCTATATGCTGGTCAGTATAGGAAAGATAAATCCAAATTGAGGGATAGTCTACAAGTTTAATTGGCCTATATATTCTTCAAAAATGTCAAGGTCATCAAAGAAAAGACTGGGGAACTGTTCCAGATCAAAGGAGACGGAGAAGACATGACAAGTAAATGCAAAGTGTGATCTGGATTAGATCCTGAACCAGATAAAGGACATGCATGAGACAACGGGCAAGATGTAAATAAGGTCTGTAGCTCTTCATTTTGATCAGTCTTTTTGTTATGTAAGAGAATGTCCTTATCCTTGTTTTTAGGAAATACTTATTCAAGTATTTAGAGGTAAAGGGACATCATGTCTAAAACACAATCAAATGTCTCAGAACAAAAAATTATATACATATGTTTGTATATTGGGGGGACAGAGAAAATGAAAGTGTTGCAAAATGTTAACATTTGGGGAATCTTGGTGCATATACATGAATTCCTTGTATTACTTTTGAAACGTTTTTTTAACTATGAAATTATTTCATAATAAAAAAGTTCTGGCTTTTTTTCAAAATTTCATGAGATACCACTCATCTCCCACAGGAACAACTAAAATTAAAACAACTGATAATACCAGGTGTGGAAGAGAATGTAGAGCAACTGGTATTCTCATACACTGCTGACAGCACCATAATATGGTACAACAACTTTGGCAAACAATTTAGTTGTTTCTTATAAAGTCAAACATACGCTTGATCCAGCAATTCTACTCCTATGTATTTGCTCAAGCGAAATGAAAGCAATGTCTATACAAAGACTTGTACGTGAATGTTCACGGAAGATTTATTCATAATAGCCAACAACAGGAAACAATCAAAATGTGCACCGCAAGTGAACGGATAAACAAAATGTGGTACAGTCAATGCAATACCACTCAGCCATAAGAAGGAACTACTGATACACACAATATCATGGATAAATCTGAAAAACACTATCTTGAGCAAAAGAAGCCAGACACCAAAGAATACATTCACTTATATGAAGTTCTAGAAAGGATGGTGAATGTGGACTGGAGGGAGGCACAAGGATACTTCCTGGGGTGATGAAAATTTCCATGTCTTGATTAGGGTGCTGGTTACAGGGTATATAAATTTGACAAACCTCAATGAACTGTATGCTCAAACTGGGTTGTCTTACTGTATGTAAATCACACCTCAAGAAAAAGCTGATTTCAATACTTAATTAAGATTATTTTAACTAAATAAAGTAAAATCTAGGCTACTGTAAACCAAACCATAACCTTCATCAACCTAAATATTCTGAAGGCCACCTCTTTAAATCATTCCCCTCTCCCAGAAATACCCTCTCTCTAGTTGCCTTTCTTGCATGTGAGTTATTCTGCCTTTTAAAGTTGAGCTTGATAATATGGGAGAGAGAAAGGGGCTACAAACAGAAATAAAAATATTTTATATTTGTCTCTATGAAATCTTCTTTAAATTGGATTTCTGATTAAAAAAAACAAGTGACATATTTGAGCGAACACTAACACACGATCATACGACTAGGGAAAAATCTACAAGTCCTTTGCTGTCAAAGACAGCAAGGTTAAGTAAACTAAACCTTAAAAAAAAAAATTTAGTGTCACCTGGGCCAAGTCCCTGCAATGTCTTACTTCCTTTTCCAGAGAAGCTACAACTTCAGGTCCAGTAAAAACTAGCAGATTCCATCTTCAGGCAATCTCTCTGCAAAAGACCCTGGGATTCTGTTACTATTCCCACTCCATGATTTCCTCTATCTGCTTGGACACTGCTTTCTCCCAGAAAAGCTGTATCATGCCAACCCCTTTACTGAAATTCCTCAGACTGACCTACAAGGCTCTTTCCCCAACCCCAGGCCCTCCACTCCACCATACATATTCCTCCCTCCCAGCACTCGACCCCAAACAAGGTACGGGATCCTGCAGACTCCAGCCAGCCCCTCTCACTGCCAGGTACTGCCATATCCACCTCTAAAATTTCAAAATGCCAAGCTCGTGGCCAGAACGCCAAGTTCTACCGAGTTCCTTCAACAGTCCAGGAACCCTGCTAGGCACTCTGAACGTACACTATTTCATCTGAACTTTCAATGAACATATGAAGTAGGCTTTACAAAATGAAATAAGCCAGGTGAGATTCTTAATGCCAAATATGCGGCAAAAATTCAGTTAATACTGTTGTTTCTTTTACCACCACAAAGAACTGATGCTTCAGGGAAGTCAAGGCACTTGTTCAAGGCAAAGCAGCTCTCAAATGGCAGTCAGGAGTCAAACCTGGGGCACACTGACTCCATCACAGCAAACCCCTCCAGTCGTCTGTACCCAACCTCTGAGACGGGCCGACACCCCCATTTCTCCTAGTTGCGACACTCATCCTTCCCTGCTCCAGGTCTCGGAACACTGACAATCCGGGGACTTAGCCATGCTTGTCCTTATTTTCACATACAACGTGTAATGACTGTTACTGCACCCTGTACAGGTGTGTCCTCTTTCATGCTCTCTGAGGGTCCGTAAGCCCCACAAGCACAAGGACCATCTCTTATATGATTTTTCTTCCTTTTCTGGCCCCTGAGCAGCAGCAAGAGCTCGGCAGGCCGGGGCTGCTGAGAACAGAGGTGAGGGACACAGAAGAGGGCTTCAAAAAAAGAGCCAACATGTGGCTATCTCGTTAGCTCTGCCCTCTGCAGTTCTGTACAGGAGGAACGGAAAGGTCTAAAAGAAAAGGAGCTCCCCTGAGCTTCCAGGGGCAGAGGCCCAGCAGCCACCGCGGTCTCTCTGTGGGATCCTTTCCAGAGCACGGACAGAAGTCAGGGACGGCAGAGCTGAGGAAAGGAAAGGAAACCATGAGACCCGAGACTCCTACAACCACCACCACAAAACAGAATATCTACAAATAAACTAAGTAACAACTGTAAGAAAATTACAATTGTTATTATGTTCATTTTATTAAAACTAAGATATGTGACAAAAGATGAATAAACAGAGAGAGATACACCATATTCCTGGTTAGGATGTCTCAACATTCTAAGTTTTCATTTCTTTGAAATTAAGTTATAAACTTAATGCACTCGCAACCAAGCTGTACCTAGATACATATTATTTTAAAGTTAATTCGGGGGAAAATGATTATTTCAAAGTTATTCATCTTGTATAACAGCCAGGAATTTTTGAAAAGAATACTGATAAGGAACTTGCCTCGCCAGATACAAAGCTACATTAGTTAGAACAGTGTTATTTAATAAGCAAACTTATTTATTCACCAAATATGCGGCTGATCACTTACTATGTGCCAGGCACCATTCCAAGGGTAGGGGGTAAATACAGCTATAAATGAGACAAATACAATCTCTCTTCTCATGGATGTTATAGTCTAACAAGGAAAAGGATCAATGAAACAAATTAAAATCCTCCCAACACAAATGGTTCAGAAAAAAACTTATATGTAAAAATTCAGAATACGAAAAAAGTGACAATTCACTTCAGTGAATGATGAATTATTCAATAACTTGTAACAAGTGGCTCACCGTTTGGAAAAGAATAACAATTTATACATAAAACAATGGACTATTATTCAGCCGTTAAAAGGAATGAAGTTCTGACACATCCTACAACATGGATCAAATTTGAAGACATTATGTTGAGTAAAATAAGCCAGACACAAAAGAAGACCCAGTATATGATTTCACTTTTACAAAATACCTAGAAAAAGCAAATTCATACATACAGAGAGTAGATTACAACTTATTAGAAACTGGGGAAGTAGAGGTTGGGGAGTTGGGGCTGGAATGCGAGTTATTGCTTAAAGGGTACAGAGTTTCTGTTTGGGGTGTTGAAAAAGTTTTGGTCATGGATGGTGGTGATGGTAGCCCAATATTGTGAATGTAGTTAATGTCACTGAATTATACATATGAAAGTGGTTAAAATGGGAAAATTTGCATTGGAAGTAGGTTACCACAGTAAATTAAAAAAAAAGAAAGCCACAATACACATAAAATGAAACTAAAGTACTAGAAGAAATTATAGAAGAACATTTTTATGACCATATAGGACAGAAAGGCCTTCTGAACAACGACATAAAAGATCCAAACATGAAGGAAAGGTTTCCATATCTGGCCATAGGAAAATGTAACATTACTGCATAATAGGGAAATATTCACTTGTGTATCCAACATAAAATGAAAATATGAAAGGTAAACTGTGCAAATATATTTATTAGTGTTCAAAATGCAAAATTACACAACCCTATCATCTGCATCTCTTAGAAGGTTAAAGCAAGTAACACTTAGGGTTGGTGGGTCCTCAGGCACTCTTATGTTCTAAGTGTTTGGAAACTGCTACATTTCTGGTGAGACTTAAGACAGAAGTACCAAAAGTCTTACAGTACTCTTGACCCAGAAATTTCACTTAAAGAGACTTACAGAATGAGAGAAGAATGCAAAGATGTATGTAGCCAGATGTCCTACAGTGTTTATAATATTGTGGGGAAAAAAAAAGAGAAACATCATAAATGCCTAAAGAGAGGATTAAGTAAATTCATGGCACAGTCATAGTTTTCTTCCCATCCATTAAAATGACAACTTTCCTGGTTTTTAAAAATTGGTATTAGTAAACGTTTTCAATATATTAAGTAATAAATAGAGTATTCTTAATCTTGACTGGTGGTTACACAGGTAAAGATGTATGTAAAGCATGACGGAGCTGTATGCTTCAGATTTGGTCACTTTGCACAACCTTAACAAATCTGTTTCATCACTCAATTTTTAGAAGTAAAAAGAGAAAACGCACATTGCAAAACTGTATTGATTCTAATAGCCAAATTTTTGAATTAAAAAAAGCCTTTCTATGTTTATACATATGAATGTGTATACACATATGAATGTGTATACATACAAATACACACCGACATGCAGATTTCGAATTTTGCATTTCCTTTCTGCACATCTGAATTTTCTGGTCGTTCTATGGTGAATTTGTGTGTGCATACATACGCATATTTTAATATCTTATATAAAATATATTTATATATTAAAATATATATAACCCATATTTAAATATGCATGCACTTTTGAAAGGATTCCCTGAACTAGAATCTGCAAGGGGCTGGCCTCCCCATTCTTGCGGGCAGGGACCGGGGGAACCCGCAGCCACAGAAGGCGGGCTCCCGAGACGCGGTTTCCACAAAGGGCAGGCGCCGGACCCGGGAGACGTCCCCGATCCAGCATCCCCGCACCCGCCCACATTCGCGGCGCGTCCCGGGGCAGGGAGAGACAGTGCGCCAGGGAGACCCCTGGCCCGAGAGGTCTCTCTCACCGGGAGAAGAGGCGCGCCTGGAGGTCGGCCGCCCGGGGCTGCTCAGGCGCGGGAGAGGCCGCGACCCACCCGCGACCGGCCCGCCCCCCAGGCCTCAGGGGCCTCCCAGGCTGTCCCGGGTTCCTCGTGGCGGCCTCGCCTGACGCCCACGCACCCGCCCCGCACTCAGACCCGCGTGGGGCCAGTCCCGGTTCCGGCCGCGCACTCACCCTCTTCGGGTGGGGCCGACAGCGGCCGAAGACGGGTGTAACCCAGAGGGCGCCGCCACCGGCAGCTGCGGGACTACAGTTCCCAGAAGGCCGCGGGGCAGGCGCGGACTGCCAGAATGCGCAGGCGCGGAGCTCGCGGGCGCCCCGGGCCGTCCGAGCCTCGGGACCACCCAGGTGGGATCGCGGGTGCGTGCGCTGCGACCTTACCCCAGCGACCCCAAAAAGCCCCTCTTTGCCGTGCCTTCCGGAGGTAAAAAGAAGGGGTAGGTTTTTAGTTTCTAGTGTGTTAGAATAGCTGGAAGGAAACACCTGAATCTGTTGAACTGGTTCTTGAAGACGATACAGCTCTTAAAGTGTGTAATTGTGAAAACCTTGCGACTGACACTCCCTTTATCTAGTGTAGAGACAGATGAATAAGAAAACAAAAACAATAAATAAATATTATGGGGAATAAGGGGTGTGGGGTGTTTGGGTGTTCTTTTAAATTTTTATTCTTATTTTTTTGGAGTAATGAAAGTGCTCAAAAATTGATTGTGGTGATAAATGCCCAAGTATATGATGATACTGTGAACCACTGATTGTACACTTTGGATGATTTTCTGGTACGTGAATACATCTCAATAAAATTGGATTAAAAAAATAAACTCTCAAATTAAAAACCTATCTTTGCACCTCAAGGAACTAGAAAAAGAAGAGTAAACTGATTCTGATAAGGGCACCAATTCCATTAGAGGGAGGAAAGAATAGTGTTCAACAAATGGTGCCGGGAAACCTGGAAATCCACATGTAAAAGAATGTAATTTGACTCCTAAATCACACCACATAAAAAAAAATAACTCAAAACGGATCAAATACCTAAATGTAAGAACTAAAACTGGAACATTCTGAGAAGAAAATATATGGGTAAATCTTCATGACCTCATATTTGCAAATATTTCTTAGATATGACTGGAATAGTGTTCAACAAAAGAAAACAATAGATAAATTGGATTTCATAAACAACAAAAAACAAAACAAAAAAAAACTGTGCCTCAAAGGACACTATCAGGAAGGTGAAAAGACAATCCACACAATGGGAGAAACTAGTTGCGAATCATATTGAACTATACAGAGAATCCATGCAATAATAGAAAGACAACCAAATTTGAAAAGTAGGCAAAAGATCTAAATAGGCATTTATGCAATAAAGATATAAAAATGGCCATTAAGCCCATGAGAAGATGATTGACATTATTAGCTAATAGGGATATTCAAATTAAAACTACAAGATACCACTTCATACCCACTAGGATGACTAGAGTCAAACCATTAGATAATAAATTGTTGATGAGGAGGTGGAGAAATCAGAATCCTCATACACTGTAGGTGGGAATGTACAATGGTGCAGACAGTTTGGAAAAATACCTGGAAGTCCTGAAGTGGCTAAACATACAGCTATCATATGACCCAGCAATTACATTCTTAGATATATATCTGAAAAAAACTGAAAAAGAGGTATTAAAACAAAAAATTTCACATGAATGTACATGGAAACATTTTTCATCATAGCTAAGGGGGAAACAATCCAAAATATTCATCATCTGATGAACGGATGAATAAAATTGGTATATACATACAATGGAATGTGGGTATAGCTTGAAAATATGCTAAGTGAAAGAAGCCAGTCACAAAAGATCACAAAATATATGATTCCATTCATATGAAAGTCTAGAATAGGGAAATCTATAGAGATAGAAATTATATGGATAAAGGAGTAATAGCTAAAGGGTACAGGGTTTCTTTTTGAGGCTATGAAAACTTTCTAAAATTATGAAATATCAATAAAATTGATAACCTCTAATAAGTCTGATGAAGGAAGAAATCTTCTCATGTTTGAAACTCAAATCATCTTTGAATCCTCTGCCCATCATTCTTCCTAAAATATGTTCTTGAGGTAATTTTGCTTCTCAGAAATATACAGTGATTCATTATCTCTAGGATTGTATCTAAACTCCTATAGTCTCTGACAGCATTGAAAGCTTCTGACAGCCTGGACTCTAGCCTTTAATTCCAATATTGTGTTTCTTTTATCATATCAGGAGGCCAGGGTCTCCACTGGTCCCTACAGATGCTGTTCTGGTTTACTAAAGCTGCCGGATTGCAAAATACCAGAAATGAATTGGTTTTTATAAAGGGGATTTACTGGGTTACAAATTCACAGTTTTAAGGCCATAGAAGTGTCCAAACTAAGACATCAACAAGAGGACACCTTCTCTGAGGAAAGGCCAATGGCATCCAGAACACCTCTGTCAGCTGGGAAGGCACGGGGCTGGCATCTGCTGGTCCTTTGCTCCCAGGTTGTGTTGCTTTCAGCTTGATTCCAGTGGCTTTCCCCTTAAGTGTCTGTGGGTTCTCACTTACCTTCTCTGGGGCAAACTCTGGGCCTCAACTTTTAGCTTAGCAACTCCAAACGTCTGATTTCAACAGGTGTCTTCAAAATGTCTCTGGGTGTTTTCTCTCTAAGAGTCTCTCTGAATCTCTCTTCAAAATGTCTCTGCCTTTAATCCTCTCATAGAGGACACCAGTAAACTATTTAAGACCCAACTTCAATGGGTGGGCCAAAAGGTCTCACTCACAATTGGGTGGGTCACATCTCCAAGGAAACAACCTAATCAAAAGATCCCACCCACAATAGGTCTGCCCCGACAAGACTGCATTTAAGAACATGGCTTTTTTATGGGGTACGTAACAGATTCAAACTGGCACAGATGCTGTGTTCACCTTTTGCTCCTGGCTTGTCTTTCCCTTCCTCTCCAGGTGTTCTTATTCCATTCTCCCCTCAGAAATACCTGATAGATATTTCTTTCTGGTCTATGTTCAAAGAACAAAATCTTGGTTACTTCATCAGTCTTCTATTTATTAAGGAAGAAATCTGATCTTACACAAACTCACCCAAAGAACAGAGAAAGAAACAATTCCCATGTCATTCTATAGCAGCATAACATAATGCCAGAATTTGCAATGATATTTCAAGGAAGGAAAATTAGAGACCAATGTCTTCGTGAACACAGATATAAAAATCTTAAAAGAAAATTAGCAAACAGAACCAACCATATATGTATGTATATATGCATGTCGTTTCTGCATATATCTGTACACGTAGGTATACACACATTTACACATAGATGATGATGTGTCATGACCAAGTAGGATTTATTTCAGGAATACAACACTGATTAACATAAAACTCATTCAGTGTAATTCTCTATATTAATAATCATTCAGTCAAAGCACAAAACGATTTGACAAACCACTACTACCCTTTATGATAAAAATTCATAGCACTCTAAGAATACAAGAGAGAGTGTCCTTATTCTAATAACAGGTATCTGCAAACACCTAATAGATAACATCATATTAAATGGTGAAATACTGGATGTTATCATTTCTATTAAACATTTGACTGGCCAGTGTTATATAGTGATATAAGGCAAGAAAAAGAAATAACTGGTATTAAGATTGGAAAGGAAAAAAAAAAGTCATTACTCACATATGACATGATTATGGAGAAAATATAAAAGAATATTAAAAAGCTACCAGAAATAAATGAATTTAGCAAGGTTACCAGATACAAGGTGTCGCAGCCCACGAGGGCCATGCCAAAGAAGACAGCAAGCATTTTCCAACATGTGAACTTTTATTCAGGGCTTACAGGGTGAGAAGTCATGGAGAGATCATGACAGCTCTCTCAGGCTGGGCGGGCACCACGTGACCCAAAAAGGACAGAAAGTCTTTTACACGGGTTTAAGGCAAAGGCCCTCCTAAGGGTGGGGGGAGCACAGATGCAGGAATAGGTCATTGTGACATAGGGGGTGGTGAGGGAAGGACTAGAATAGCGCTTGAACAATTACATTTTGCTCTTTTTGTGAGACTGAGAGCCTCTCAATTCCTGCCTGCTTCCCAAAAAGTTACATTTTAACTTCTGGCTTTTCTCCTATGTGTATGACTAGTTCTTTTCAGCTTAGGTCAATTACTTTTTTTCTACCAACTAACTATATATTGATTTTTTCCTGAGGTTTGTCCAGGATTCCTTTGTTTCTTATTCCAATGTATATGCTTTCCTGGCCAATTTCACTTACTGTGATTATGACTAGCAACTATATTTTAATTACTCAATTCTATTATTTCCAACTCACATGTGGCTTTTGAGTGTGTATGATCAGTTTAACATGAATTGAATCAAACCTGTTAATTCCCTCTATTGCCTATTTTAGTGCATGGCACCTCCATGTATCCAGTTAAAAGAGGCAAAAAACCTTGAGAGTCAGTCTAGCTACCTTCTCACGCACTCACCTCTCCCTCCCAACTATTTGTGGAAACCTTGTATTTTACCATATTAATATTTGTCTATTCTCCATCGCCACTGTTCCTACTTGAGTTTAAACCCTCATTCATCTATGGTTCATATTACTGTAACAGACTGTACTTCTAGGCTTCATAATGTTCAGCTGCCCCCTAACTCCTAAATTCATCCTCTATAATGTTGTCATCAGAACTTATCTCACTTGAAATCTTTAACTGGTTCCATAAACTTCAGAAAATTCAAACTCCTTAGTTTGTCAAATATACGTTTTGTTACCAGGCCTCTGCCTTCTCCCAAGTTTCAACATGTCATTCTGCTCATTACTTCTTTTACTAGGTTTTACACAAACATGCCATCTGTCACCCACACATACTGTTGCATATGTAGTTCCCTCTATCTGGAATATTCATCTCACTCTCTGGAGAACTATTTTTTCTCTAAAATTTGGCTCAAGCCTCAGTGTTGGTAGGATGCTTTCTTGACTCTATAGGCAGCATTATCAAACTGAACACCCTTCAGTTCTGCTCTTGCCCCTCCCCACAATTCATAACTTCTTGAAAATATGGCCTATTTCTCCTCTACAATTTCCAATACCTAGCCTAGTATCTGGTCCAAACCTGGATTAAACATTAAGGGAACCATTCCCAAAGTTTAGAATTATTTCCCTTGTATTTTTTGTCTGACTTTTTTTTTCAACACTAGAAAACACCAAGTGGGAATATATGGTTTTATTTAATGAAATTAGGGCTGTCTTTTTCAGAACCTTCCTGCAGGTGATAGTTTTACCCTTATAGCAACTGCCTAAACCAACTTTTTTCTACTTGAATTACCTAAGATGATAATTAACAGTATAGCAAGTATAGTTTTAAAATAAATACGGCTTCAGAACAATAAAGAAAAATCTGAGAACAAAATTAGGAATTGTGTAGAAGTTTTGGGAGGCTGTTAAATGTAGCCTGGCAATGATTAGAGGAACAAAGGAGTAAAAGAATAGTTTCTCTTTTTAATGAAAACCACGCACAAAGTTTGACAAGTTAGGGAAAAGCAAATTTCAGAGGCTGAGAGGTAGTTTACAGTTTGTTTTATAACTTTTATTTGGTCCTTTGCTCTAAAAATGCATATATATTTAAGATAAATTCTTTCATCTGCTATTAAAATATTAGATGTAATAAATATGCTACTAGCTTACAGTTGGTGTTTTTTCCTAATGAGACTCCATTTGCACCCAGATTTTTACATGGCATCAAATATATAAAGTCATGTAGAAATGCAGAGAAAAATTCCTCCTTGTATTTTACAAATGACCAAAGTCCATGGCTGCAATTGTGAATTATCTATCTTAGGATATTTTAAAAAGTGACTGACAGGTATGAAAGTTTTCCCCTTATTTATTCACAGTCAAGCATTATCCTTGAAATTTAGTATCTGATGAGAACAAAGTTAAAATAGGTTTTATCATATTTGTTACATTTACTAAATCATTTTCAAGTATATATTCTCTGATAAGCTTTGGTTTAAGGCTTTCATACTGGTTAATCTACTTTCAAATGGTCTTCTTCAATATGAATCTTAAAATGATTAGTAAGGGATGATCTCTGGCTGAAGAGTTTCCCACATGCATTACATTCATACGGTTTCTCTCCAGTATGAATTCTTTGATGTGCAATAAGTGATGAGCTTTGTCTAAAAGTTTTCGCACATGTATTACATTTAAAGGGTTTCTCCCCTGTATGAATTCTCTGATGTTGAATAAGTGCTGC